>QANX01000512.1:56170-66397 GCA_003254975.1 Ochetophila trinervis
TGTTGTGGTCATTTTCTTCTCCTTTGTTGTTTAGAATATAGTGGGAACTGATAATCTTATTAAAAGCCCATTGTTTTCCTTTTTGCTTTTTTGAATTTTTTTTATTTGGTTGATTCTATGTATCAGACATATCTGAAAATATATATATATATATATATATATATATTGTTATTAGGGATCTTGTCAAGCTTATGAGATTCTATTTTTTTTTTCCCTTTGATGGAAAGGATGCTAAACTTACTCAGGTATAGAAACTGTCGAGCAGTCTGTGGTTTTGTTAACATATCTTAAGCAGTTGAAATAGACATGTCTGAGATGCATGAGGCGAAGTCTGACACAGATCTGAATCCTGTACTTTTGATGTGTCACATTGATATGGGTACTAGGTAGTCCAATGCTAAGTTCGTGTAACACATACATTGATCATTATGAAGTTGATTGATTTATTCTTACTTATAAATGTGTACAAGGCCATGAGAAGAGCTTGCAATTTTCAGGATTAGGATTTGAAGATATTTTTATGCAACTTATTGAGTTACTGTTTTCAAGGTTTAATCTTGCCTTGACCAGTGCAATAGTTTAGTTAACCACATTCAGGAAAATTATGATTATCGAGTTTTGAAACCTTCTGTCTCTTCTTCTTCCTTTTTTTTTTTTTGGGTGTCTTAAGGATTCTAGTTATTATATTGTTAATATTGTCGATATATATGAATTTTTATCTATTAAATTTTGTTTTGTGTTGTAAATTTTATCAGACATATATAATATAAGTAGTCTTTCTATGGTACAGATATCAGAAATGTATATGATGTTACTTGCAGATACATATCATGCAACATTTTGGGTGATATGCATCTGTAAGTTAAAAAACTTGCAGATGTCCACATCATAGAAAAAAATAATTATTTAATATAGTTGCTCCATGCACAGAGTATGAAAACAACTGAAGTAGCTTGCTTTCACTTTGCTCTAACTTCTTATGCTGTATATAATTCGACTTCAGTTAATTGCACTTTATAACAAGCATGGCTTGGCATGATTCGACTTCAGTTAATAAATCATTGGATTTATTAGAAAATTTCACAATATTCTTATGTTTTTTTTTTTTGGGAAATTGATTGGGTATCTAGTGGAATATTCTATTGGGCAGAGTCTCTTTTGATTATATCTAGGCAGATTTGGGTTAGATAGTTGGTTATTGAACTAATGCAAGGCAATAGAATGTGGTCTGATAATAATTTTTATTTTTAGTATATCTATTTTTTTAAATTAAACGTCTTGGCATGTCTAACTTAGTTGATGTCTAACTTAAAAAAAGTGAAACATGCCTCATTAAGTAGAAAGAGGACTATTGAGTTCTTATTGCATGAGCTAAAACTGTATTAATCTTATAAATATTATTTTGTATTATGTTTACTAAAATTGTGATTATTACTGCCAGATTTACATTATGCATCATAAATTTTTATTCGTACCCAACTTTGTGAAACTTATTACTTTAAATGATGTATCTTGCATTATTATTTTATTATGAAATTCCTAAACTTTCATTGTAAAAGTCTTTATTGTGAACCAAATATTTGTTATTCAATTAACTTTCCCCAAAGTTTCTATAGACATTGTATTTTGTCCATAATAATCTATTTCTTCCTTGATTTATATCTCCGTAGTTGGGAAAAATTGCGCATTTTTCATGTTAGGTAAGCTTACTGTTTCATATTCTCATATATATTTTTTATTCCTTTTTATAACTACTTGCAGCAAAAGGGTACCTTTGTAACTAGCCAGAAAGATAGTACTAAAATTCAAGAGAAATTAAAACTGAGGTTGGCATACCGGGAATCAGCTGTTGCTGTCCTTGCAAGTTATTTTCCAAATCCTTATCGTCCTTTTACCGAGGTCTAAACTGATGCTTTATTGTTCTTTGTTATAAGTTATTTATGTTTCCATCAAACTTTTAATTATCATACACAAGTGTGCATATATAATGTTACTTGACATAAATCTTGTAGGTGCAATGGAAGAAAAGTTAGAGCCCAATGACAAGGGTAAAAAGACAGCAGTTTGTGATGCTGGTTTGAAAAGGAAGAGAGGGAGAAAGAAAGCTACAAATGATGACAGTGTTGTTACAAATCCATATTCAAGGTCATGGCTAAACTATTAGTGAGTTTGACTGTAACTATATGTTTTTGATAATTTTCTCCATGTAAATTAAAATATATAATCTGAATTAGTTAACAAATGTCTAAAATTTAAATATTTCGTAGTAATATGAAGGTAGGACTACTTAAGCAAGAAGCTGTCAAAATTGATGAAAAGGTAAATTCTTTCGTACTTTTACTTGGTTGAGGTACATGCTATGAAGGGCAACAAATCCATGATTTTTAATTTTGATTATTTCAGGTTATGAAGCGTATAAGAGATAATTGGAAAAAGTTGTCCGCTGGTGAGAAAGCAAAATTTGCTGCACCTACTCAACCAGTCTCTCCTCCTCCAACTAAGGTCTCCTTCACTTCATCTAGTGAAGCTGCACAACAGATTGCCCCAACAAAGATAGGGAGTTTAAATACAAGATGTTCCCCTGAACGTTTGTGGGGTTTAGTTGAGTTGTTTACCAATGATAAGAAGAAGTGTATACAAGGTCTTGGGTTTGGTTCTTTGATATGTGGTAAGATTAGTGGTATAGATAGAAAATTGATGGCATGGCTGGTGGATAAGTTTGATCCTAGCACTGTTACCATAGAATTGCATGGTAGGAGGTACACACTAGGTTCGAAGGATGTTGAGAGATTGATTGGGTTAAAAGATAGTGGATGTCCAGTAGATATTAGTGGTCCAATGGAGGCTAGGGAGGAGTTGAAGAATAAGTTTAGTTCAGCTCTTCCAGGCATCCACATTTCCGACCTAGCAAATATTTTGTCTGATAGGTCAAGTATTGTAAATGATGATTTTAAAATGGTTTTCACATTGTTTCTAATGGGAACAATTCTTAATCCCAATTCAAGTGTGTTTGTACCATTTAGCTATCTTCATGTTTTTATAAACGCTGATGGTATTATGAACAAAAATTGGGCCACTTGGACGTTCAATAACATGGTTGAGGGTGTCAGTCGGTACAAGGCTGACAATATGTCATACATTAGTGGTTGTGTACTGATCTTGCATGTATATTTTTATTCATGAATTGTATTTCATTTATTACATAACGTGAATGTCAATCTTCTCTCATATATCTATTAAATGCATAACAAATTTGTGCATTTTATGTGCTGCAGCTATTTTACTTCGATGTTGTGTGGCTGGACAGACCGATTATTGATAGAGCAGTGGCTCCCATTTAGGTATGGGGAGGTAAAGCTTGAAAAATATTCATATTGCAGTTAAAAAAATTTGGTGGTCTTGGATTGGATAAGGTATATAATTGACTATTTTTTTTAATGCGTTTGTCATTAAATGTTGATATATATTGTTCATAACATATTTGTAGGTTACAACAAGGGAACTGCAGTTTGAAACAAGATTTGAAGCAACATAAGTTCGGCGTCCAAATGCAAAAATATATGCAGAAAAGAGAGATGTTGATGAGCTCAAAGCTGAAATTCAGCAGTTGAAACAAGATGTTGCAGGTCTTAAAGCGGACTTTGCAACTTACCAGGTGCTGGTGACTGATCAACTTTCGAAAGTGCTTGATGCTGTGTCATCAAGACCAGAAGCTAATGGCGTCAACATCACACCACCAAGTGCACAAAGAGCTGACAACAACGAACCAAATCATAGTAATGACGATGCCATACCCGTTATGACACAGCCCATGACCATGTTGGTTTCAACCGAAGATGAAGCACCAAAGAAAAATGTTGTCAATCATGTCATCATAAATGATTCCTCTTCATTTGCTGATACTGCTTTCGGAAAAAAACTTGATGCATTGGTCCATGCCATTGTACCAAAGGAGGTTGTATGACGTTTTTTATGTATGTGTTTACTTTAAAGTTTGCTATATAATATGTAACTTTGTTATCTATTTCCTGTGTAGGGAGAGAAGAAATGGACTATGGGCAGATGTAGTCCAATTTTGTTGCGAACGGAAATGCAAAGGAAACAGACCCTATATGCACGGTCACCTTGGACTACTATGAATCGTGATCATGTTGGTTCGTTTCAAATTCCAAAAGACTTGCCCGATGGAGATTTTAAACTATTGCAGTAAATGTTTGATCCTGATCTTAATAAAGGGTATGTTTAATTTGTAATGCCTTTTGTCTATTATGATATGTGTCTTTTATTTATATTAAATTATAATAATTGTTGATTATTTTTAGTTTTTGTCATTTTACTAGTGAGATGCTCATTAAGACTGAGATGTTTCATTATACTCGTTGGGATTTATGGTCGTTGGCTCCGCAAAAATGGATAAATAGGGAAGTAAGTTAATTCTTAGCGAAGAAACTTTTTAATCATAATCTTTCATATGTTCAATATTAAGTTAGCAATATTGTTGAGTCACTTATTTTATGGTTTGTGAAGGTCATTTGCGCATTTGTGGAACGAATGACTTATACCGAAAAAAAAGTGAATGGAGACAAGTCTTGGAAGTGGTATTTACCACCCCATTTTCAAGTATGAAAATTTGTAACCTTAATTAATTAGCATTTTGATAATTTCACATTAAATGTCTTATGTTAAAGCTCGAACCATCTCTTTCACATTGTTAGGAAGATGCACTGAGTAGTACACCGGCTGTTGCTAAATTTACAAAAAAAAGGAACATGAAAAAATGTTTCATGGGGCCGGTGGCGCTTTGTGAAAAGGTCTGTCAGTACTTTAGGCATATTTATTATTTTGCAACAACAATACTATGATGGACAACATATACATTGAGTAACTTTGGTCATTATGATATACATATATTCCTCACCATCCATGACACGGTTGATCATTGGTTTTTATTGATCGTGTTGTTGGAAGATAAAGCTGCCGAGATTTGGGATTCTCTCCCAAGTGCCAAGACAAACGTAGCTCGTGAAAGATGTGCAAAGACTATGGTAAGTTTTACCATTTTTGATATATACATACCTCTTCAAATTATAAATTTTTTGCCCTTCTAATTAGATGCCATTTTTGGATTTGAATGACAGTTGGAGGCTTTAGACATAGTCTTGATGAATGAATGTAGTAAACTTTTCCAGTAAAAAAATTTTGTTGGAAGTTTACAGCTGCGGACAGCAACATGTATTCGGGAACAAGATAATGCGCATGATTGTGGAGTATATGTCATCAAATTTATGGAAGAGTCTTGCTTGATTAACGATCCAAATGAACATGTAAGCTATTTATTTCATTACTTAATTTGAGATTGATTTACTTTATTCCATTGACTTTCTTTTGTTGTTTAGTTTGATTCGGCTGCGGAAAGGTGGAATATTGCATTGGAGCTAGTGACTGAAAGTAATAATTAGAATTATTACTGCTTAATGCATGCGGCTGCAAAACATCATGAAGCCATTGCTTACCAATGTCTTGCACATGTACGTAAAAAAAACCAGGGGTGGACCATCCCAAAAAGGGAAGAAGAATATCTAAACCATATCCATTTGACCCTTTTGTGATTGTAAATGAAATACTTTTGATAATATTATCAACCAATTTTATCATCCTAACTTTTTCTAGTTCTCTGATGGGAATGTTTTAGTTGATTTTATACTATTCTTCTTCTTTGAGTGATCTGCATTTATTCTTCTTCCATGGATAGTTTGTTGTCATGAAACGATAATCAGATGTCACAAAGCTTTTTCTTTGATAAACTTTTAGTCTATTTTTGGTTCAAGGGTTTGAACTATTTGTATCTGACTAGGATGGTGATGTTGCTGCACAAGAAGACATGCTTAGGAAGCAAAGCAGAAATGCTATCAATGAGTTGCTAGGAACATCTTCTAATTAATTTGGGGCAATTGATTTTAGCATATGCTCCTGAAGGTGAGTTTTTGGCACTAGCTATCATTTTGAAGTAGTTACAGCAAAACAGTATCAGATATGTTATTTTAACCTTTTGTTGTTCACTCATTATCATTTTAATTAGAAATATAAGTTCCAAAGAAAGAGAGAGAGAGAGAAATAAAGATACTTGTTCAAATAAAAGAGTAACAATTCATGATTGTCATGAATGGCCCCAAATAAAAGAGAGTATGAAAACATATGTTGTTTCCTGTTAAACATCTAATGTGCATGTATTAATATTTTGCATGTCGAAATAATATTCACAGAGAACATTTTTCTTTTGGGTTGTGTGTTTGGCTATGACAACTGTTCTGCAGATGATGAAACCGAAAAGAGGAAGAAGAAGAAGACAAGAGTTATGATAAGGGAGGAAACAGGATTAGGTCCAGGCATTTTGAATATACTTTTGGTTTTGAGAATGCTGATCGAGTCAAACGGATCATTAGTTCAGTTCAAACTGATGGGTCATATATTACAAAAGAGAATATCATTGGAGACTTGACTATGGTGGGAAATGGATTATGTTGGGTTTTATTTCAAACTGATGGCTTGGATGCTTTCTACAGGTTTTCAAGGCCTGGCACTGTTATTGGTCTGTTAAGTTTAAATTTGATAGTATAATTCCCTTTAAGTTGCTAGTAACATATCTGATTAGTGTGGATTTATAATTGTTACTTTCATATTTTGGTACTGGAGAACACCAAATAGATGTGCATTAATGAATGACTTAGTAGAGGACTGGTTGTCACGTTATTGCCTGCCTTGACATTATCGTTGGCCACATTTTCATATCTTTCCCACATCTTGGCAGAAATATGATTTTCCAGTGTAACTAATAAAAAGCAAACCTTAGTTTTGTGAATGACTTAGTAGATGACTAGTTGATGCAACGAATTAATACCAGAAGAAAATGTGCACTCACAGAACATTCATTTGTTTTGTGCACAAAAAAGCTAACTAGAGGGATGTTTGTATAATATACCCAAAATAATATATATAACAAGCATAAAAGATAGTGCAAGAGAAAAAGAATAATGCATGAGAGAGACACAAGTAGAAAGGAAGATACATTCAAATAACTTCCTCAAAACAATTCCAACAAACTACTAACTTCTTACAATATAATTTCCAGCACACAAACACTTGGACAAGTATATAGGAATTGTAATTGGCCTTTAAAGGCTTTGGACATTTTTAAGGTTGCCAAAAACTGTCTCTCATTTCACTCTTCAAATCTTGGAGCTGCAATGATAATATTAAGTAGACTTTAGAATTCTACAAGAAAAGACAAGGAAACTAAACATCATCATAACCGAAGCCTTTTCACAGAGCCAATGAACATCCTCAATACAAAGAATAGCAAACAGTAACTTAAGCATTACATTATGAAGATAATACTGAAAACAGTTAGAACAATAAAGAAGTCATAACATATTTTTTATTTTGGCAAGATTCTTATTTATTTTCATGAATTGCAAGAGCTAAAAGGGGTTAACATCAATTGTGCCAAACTGATGGAATATAAGTTGAAACCTGAATCTTGCCGGGATCAAAGTTTTTCTTAAACTCTAATAAATGACTGAATTTTTTCCTGCATTTGTAGAATTTGTAAATAAGACACAATCATAAATAACATTAGAAATAAGTAAATTAAACAAAAATGAAATCTTTTTATGTATATCACAATGGAAACCAACAGATATATACTCTATATTACAATTATTTTCAACCTTAGTCATCAAGGGTAAAATTTTATACATACCTTTGTCCATCCCACCATCATTTACTAAATGAGTTGGGCTGCAATGATGTATCAATATTGTCATTGCCGCGTTTTGTATTGCATTTGCGCTTTGTGTGTCCAACCATTTTGAACTTACTGCAGCACCGTTGTTTTGTCGCTTTACTTGTTTCCCCTGCATATCCAACTTTGTTTTTCACAACCAATGGATCCTTCATACTATGCTTTTTCTTCCCTGTTACGTCTCTCATGCACAGTTTTGTTTTTTCATACATGTTTTTGTATTCTTCCATACGACTAGTTAGTCAAGCCACTTTTATTTTTGCCTCTTTGAATCCATCATCTGTCTTGGATGCAAATAAATATAGTTTGTTACAGTCCACACTCAATGAGCCATATTGAAGAGATGTTGCAGCTTCATTAGAAAATTCGTGTACACCAGGACGTTGAACCCTACCTTTCTTTGCATCTTTTCGCCAACGGTTGAGCACCAATGAATCAGGAATCTCTCCAATGTTCTCCACTTTCATTATATAAAATAAATGACTGCAAGGAATTCCGATGCTGTCGAAAATATTACATGAGCATTGTATGTGTGGTTGATTGTAATAGTACACAACATTCCAAGTTAATTCTGGATGCATATGCTTTGTCAATGTGTATACACGCATACCTCCATATTCTATGCAATTAGTTGTGAAAAGAACTACATGTTCCTTAATCTGGATGAGAACTTTTTTAAATATTTGCCTTGTGTACACTTGTCCAGCATGTTTCTCAAACTGATGAAGGTCACTAATAGCTATTGGAGTCGTACTTTTACTTTTAACATCACCATTCACTTCCTGGTTTCGCATCATTGAAATAGCCCTATCAATACTTATCATAAACTCATATAACTTTTGTTGGGACTGCATATATCTATTTAAGTAAGCGTTCATACTCTCACATCGTTGAGTGCTTTACATCCCAGTAAAAAATTGACCTTTCATGAATGCTTCAGCCCAAAATTCGCGTGTCTTGTGCATCATTGTCAACCATTCCTTATTGTGCAAACTAAACTTGTCTAGCATGCGTAACCAACGATGCTCAAACTCTTCTGGAATATATTCACCAAGCATACAGTATGTAAATGCCCTGACTACTTCTACATCGTCTAAGTTTGATTGAGTGTTTCTTTCAAGATGCCATGTGCACAACCGATGGTATGAATTAGGAAACACATTCATAATAGCTCTTCGCATTGCTTTATCTCCATCGGTGACAACAGAATGAGGATGCTTACTGTTCATTGCAAGCAAAAACGTCTTCAATACTCGAATATGTATCCACTGTTTCATCAACCAATAATGCCATACCAAAGATAGTTGTCCGATGATGATTGTTTACGCCGACTAATATCACTAATGGCTTTCCATATGCGTTCGTTTTGTACATTGCATCAAAAGCCAAGACATCACCAAAACAAGAGTAGTCAAAACGACTTGTTGAGTTGGCCCAAAATATGTTTGCAAATCTATTATCTGAGTCAACTGTGTACCTGCGAAATAGTTCAGGATCCATCTCTACTTTTGTCCTCATGTATGCAATTACTGTTTCTAAATCTGTATCCATGATATCACATTTGCGTTCAGCCATAAGTGTATTTTGCAAGTCTTGCCTTGTGAAGCCAACTTTGTCGTATCCTCTAGCTTGGTCCACCATGTAATCCATGATTTTACTTGTTCCAATGCACGTTGTGCATTCCTTTAGCTTGTTCCAAATTTGTTTTCTGCACTCATCGATTCGATCGGATAAAGGGTACCTCAAGGCTGACAAGCAATTCATGTGAATGGTCTAACACAAATCTAGTTACAACCCATTTGCCATCCATCTTGTTCTTAGTTACACAAAATGCAGCACCACACATTTCCCTTGTTAATGGCCTCGATTGCTTTTGTCTATTGGTTCTGTGCAACCACTCATCTCTTCGATAGCCTTCCTTATCACATACCCATGTACGCTTTTTGATATATCCATTTTTATCTCTCTTAAATTGATTTTTCTTGACACCAAATCCAATTATCTTTGAATATGTGGCATAAAATTCATTTGCATCTTCAATGGACTCAAATTCCTGCCCAAGCATGTCTACATCAGTCAAATAAGCATATTTTTTTCCATTTCTGAATTCAGCAGTTGATTCTTTATTATCTATGAAGACGACTCATCTTCAGTGCATTGATCAACATTTAGATCGTTGCTCGTAATTCTAAATGATTAAAGTAACGGGCTTTGGAACATGCTATCCAAAACAAAGTAATATTGTCCATAAAAAAGTAAAGTAATCTGCAAAGTATGTAACATTGTTCATAAACATTGTAACAATACCTAAAGGTGGTAATATTGTTCAAAGAACCTGTAACTTCTCCATAAATGACGTAATTTGGTCCATAAATATTGTAATATAACCGAAATGATGTAATACGATCCACAAGTGAGGTGACATG
>QANX01000512.1:66637-79148 GCA_003254975.1 Ochetophila trinervis
ATATATATATATATATATATATTGGCAAGCATTTTTTGAGCTCTTCATATTAAAAATATGTCAGTAATTTTATATGTATGAGTATTCCCTAATGCAGTAATTAAAATTCATAGCTATATATGTACTAATATCAATTCTTAACTTCCTCAAAATATGTTCCCAGTTGAAGAAACTAAACAAAATGAAGCTAAAAAGAAAGCATTGAACCTTGGGTAGACTTGCTTCCGAGATACAATGTTGGAGCTGTTGGAAAGCTCCTGGAAATGACTTTAGCATCAAGAGAAGATTGAAGTTAATTGGTTGGTGAATATTTATATCTAGCATCATTAATGATATGTGGTTGTTGGCATATTAAGCATTATTTACTACAAAGTACAAAAAAAAATGTTTAAAATACTATAACTTTAAATATATATACCATTTAAAAGGTCATTTAAATATACTATTTATATTGGGGTTTGGTAAGTGAATAATTTTCTTTTACTTTGAGCTTGGTGGATAATTTATGCTTTGTCAATGTAGTTAATTAATAAAGCAGGTAACACCATTATTATTTCGTAATATCCAAAACGAGGTAATATTGTCCATAAATAGGTAACAAAATCTGCAAATTATGTAATATGGTCCATAAACGGAGTATCAATACCGAAATGATGTAATATTGTTCAAATAACCTGTAAGTTTTCCATAAATAAAGTAATTTGGTCCATAAATATTGTAACATTACCAAAATGATGTAATACTATCCACAATTGAGGTGACATGGTCCATAAAGCAGGTAACACCACTATAAATGATTCATAAACAAAGTAACGTGATTTGCAACATGCTATCCAAAACGAGGTAATATTGTCCATAAAAAAGTAAAATAATCTACAAATAAAGTAACATCATCCATAAACGATGTAACAATACCGAAAAAAGGTAATATTGTTCAAATAACCTGTAAGTTTTCCATAAATAAAGTAATTTGGTTCATAAATATTGTAACATTACCAAAATGATGTAATACGATCCACAAGTGAGGTGACATGGTCCATAAATAAAGTAACACCACTATAAAATGATCCATAAACAAAGTAACGAGATTTGCAACATGTTATCCAAAACGAGGTAATGTTTTCCATAAATAGGTAACATAATCTGCAAATTATGTAATATAGTCCATAAACGGAGTAATAATTCCGAAATGAGGTAATATCGTTCAAAGAACCTGTAACTTGTCCATAAATAAAGTAATTTGGTCCACAAATATTGTAACATTACCAAAAGGAGGTAACGTTGTTCAAACGTGAGGTAACTTGTCTATCAATGGAGTAATGTAATCCTAAAATATTGTAATATTACTACCGGTTATATCCGGTTACATAGGTAGCTTTACTCTTGTGATGCCACTTGTCAACATGTAAGCATGGTTTTACCAGTCCAACCATAATAATAAGTTGTACTGTAGGCTGACCCATCGAAATATGATCACCAACTACCAAGGGAATCTTTAAGATCTTGCGTCAGCTTGCTGTTCCTGTTACAAGACTCAGAAAAGATGTTAGTCAGTGTTTATTTACTTTCTAAGACTCAAAGAGCCGAGTAATTGAAAAGTTTTCATTGTTGTTTGTTAATTTTCTTTTTATGAAGATTGGAGAATGTTATACTTACCTTCAAGCAATGATGAAAATATCGGTATCGACGGAAATATCGAAGGTTCAAAATACAGAATTATCGATGGAAATATCGACAGAATATCGATATCGATAAAAAAACGAAAGAAATGACGAAAATTTATAGAAAAATATGAAAAAAAAAATTATGTTATTAATTAAGTAATGAATTATTCATTAATCAGAATAATAATACAAATATATGATTACTTAAATATAAATCAATACCATATAGAATTTCTTGGTGGTTGAAAATTTTCACTCTCTTTCTCATCCTCAGTTCTAGTTGTGTAGTGAGAGAAATATTAATCAAAAAGCACTTTTTTTTGATAATTTTGCATGTAATTGTTAACATGCCAACCATATGGATCTAATATTTCATGTGAGTGTCTTTGTTGATAATCATGATATGGATATGACGTTGATTAGCTTTGTTCATAACTACTAGCCCCTGATGGTTGAGTTTGAGAATGTACCCATGAGTTATTACTTGATGACATTCCATAACCATCAATGAAATAAGGGTTATAGTCACCTTCAATCCTCATTGATCCAAAATTTATAGATAATTTACGTGATAAATCATATAAGTTATATGATTAGATTATGTGAGTTTTAAACTTTTAATCAAATAGTTTTTTTTAACTTGCTGAAAATTTAAGCCAAAATAATCTTATTCTTTTTTAATTATAACTATTTTTTTATTTTAAAATTGTAATAATTGTTTTACATTTTTTTTAATTGTTTCAATTTTGCTTTTAAATTCCAATTCGCCTAATTATATTTTAACTTAAAATATATCATCAATAAATAATTATAATTTAAAAATACTCAAATATTTATAAAAATATATCATATTTTTAAATTTTAACAATCTAAATTTTTCTGAAAATTTCCATAATTTGCATTGAAATATCAGAAATTTCCATGGAAATTAAGAAAATTTTGACCAGTTTGTGAAGCAATTACCATGGATTTTCAACGGAAATATCGCAGAAATATAGGAGAAATATTGAAAATTTCCATAGAAATTATGGAAATTCATAGAAATTATGGAAATTTTGACCAATTTATGAAGCAATTACCATGGAAATATCAACGGAAATTTCGACGGAAATTATGAAAATTTTACCCATTGTTTTTTTTGGGAGAAATTTGTTTCGGGGTGATGAAAAAACCAAAATTTTGCCGAAATTTTCAATTTTTTCATCCTTGCTTTCAAGGTACATGGCCGTTTTTTATTTGAAGGGCATTGATGATATCTCCAAGAGCTGAAAGCTGTCAAGAACTAATGCTATGACATCAATCAATAAAAGCAACTAAAAGTTAATTCTCTAAAACAGATGTCATAGCAGACCGAATCATCTTTTAGTTGCATTCAAAAGAATTGGCTTTATGTGAAGCTTGACAATTTGGCAAGCAACGTCTTATATCTTTTCCTTTGTCATCTTCTTGGGCTTTCAAGCCATTAGAACTCATTCATACAAATCTTTAAAAGTCAGCTTTTACTGTTTTTATTGAGGGTTTTCGATACTATATTCAATTATTAGATGACTACTCATATGTTTAGGTTTATCCACTCAAACTAAAATCAAAAGCTCTTTCCACTTTCATTAAATTCCAAACTATGATTGAAAAACTTTCTGAAACCAAAATCAAAATTGTGCAATCAGATTGGGGTGAGTTTCGTTCCTTTTTACATTATCTTGATAAACAATGCATCATTTTTCGTCACTCTTGCCCATATCTCCATCCATAAAATGGAAGGGTTGAGAGAAATCATTATCACATTGTTGAAGTTGGTCTAAGCTTGCTGGCTCAAGCTAAGATGCATCTTCTTCATTGGTGTGATACTTTTTGATGTGCGATTTACATAATTAACAGATTACCTACTTGAGTCTTGAAATTTTCAGCACCTTATTAGATTATCTTTCACAAATCACCAGACTATCAATTATTTAGGGTCTTTGGATATGCTTGTTACCCTTTTCTTCGACCCTACTCCTCTTAGAAAACTCAACTTCATACTCAGAAATGTGTCTTTTTAAGCTATAGTCCAGACCATAAGGGATACAAATGTTTGCATCATATAAGTCATGTTTATCTTTCTAAAAGTGTTGTCTTTAATAAAGCTGACTTTCATTTTGCTACTGACTCCAACTTTCTCAACCTATATTCTTCTTTTGATAAACCAAAAGATTCAGCTCCTGATCATTCCAACCCTATCTATACTGTTCATTGTCAAAATGTTCCCTTGTGCACTTCAAATACATCTACATCTTCTTTATCTTCTTCATTGCCACCAAATTTATCTCTTGTTGCTCATTCTTTACCTAATTCACCTATTTTGTCTTATCCTTTTTCACATCACTCTCCTATTAATTTAGAGTTACCATCTCTAGTTATTCCTTCCTCTTCACCAATACATGACAATATTATTTCATCCATTCCATCAACTAAAATACAAACTACTACTCATCATATGATAACTCGTGCCAAAGCATAAATTTTTAAACCAAAAATCCTTATTGTTTCAACTAAACACCCTTTGCCAACACCTTTTTTCTCCTCCTCACCTGAACCTAAAACCACAACTCAAGCTTTGCAAGATCCTAAGTGTAATGAAGCAATGAGCAGTGAGTATGCAACCCTATTTAAAAATAACACTTGGCAATTAGTTCCACATGCTCCTAGAATGCCTTTGGTTGGCAACAAATGGGTTTATAGAACCAAGTATAAGGTCGATGGCACTATTGAGAAACTCAAAGCTTGGCTTATAGCTAAAGGCTTTCATCAAACTGTTGGGGTTGATTATAAGGAAACCTTTAGTCCAGTAGTGAAGCCAGCAACAATCAGAATTATACTTTCTCTTGCTTTATCTAACAATTGGCAAGTCAAGCAATTTGACTTTAATAATGCATTCTTGAATGGAGATCTGCTTGAAGATGTCTACATGGAGCAGCCACAAGGTTTTGTTAGTGAACAATATCCTCAGCATGTTTGCAAACTTACAAAGGCTTTTTTATGGTTTAAAATAAGCACCAAGAGCTTGGTTTGAAAAGTTGAAGTCTCTTTATTGGTTTTGGCTTTCACAACTCTAAATCTGATCCTTCTCTTTTTATTTTGAAATATGATGCAGCTTATGTGCTATTACTTGTGTAAGTGGATGACATTCTTATCACTGGAGTAATCCTCAGCACATTGCCACTTTAATTCAACAAATGGATGATGTTTTCTCTCTAAAAGATTTAGGAGAATTTCATTATTTTTTGGGTATTGAAGTTAAAAGAACAGGTTCTACAATGCTTCTCACACAACAAACATATATCATTGATTTGTTGAAAAAGGCTAAACTTGATGGAGCTCAACCTATATTCTACTCCTATGAGCTCAAGCACCAAGTTGTTTCAATATGATAGAAACCCCTATTCGGATCCTGCAGTTTATCGAAGCATTGTGGGAGCATTGCAGTACTTAGCTTTAACAAGGCCTGACATTTCCTTTACAGTGAGCACACTTAGTCAATTTCTTCAGTATCCTACTTTCAATGATTGGGAGGCATGCAAACAAGTATTAAGATATTTAAAAGGAACTCTTTCTCATGGCTTGCAACTTCAGGCTAATGCTCAATTACAAGTACAGAGCTTTGCTGATTCAGATTGGGCAAGAAGCATTGATGATCGAAGATCAGTCAATGGTTATTGTGTATATTTTAGCTCAAATTTGATATCATGGAACTCCAAAATGCAGCATGTGATAGCTCGCTCAACTACAAAAGCCGAATACATAGCGTTGGCTCATAGTACCTTTGAAATATGCTGGTTAAAAAATCTGACACATGAGCTTCAATATCCATTAGCATGTCCTATTGTTTGGTGTGATAATACAGGAGCAGCTGCCCTAGTTGGCAATCATGTATTGCATGCTCGAGTTAAACACATAAAAATAAATCTTCATTTTGTGAGAGATAAAGTCTTTCACAAAACTTTAGAAGTATGATATATTCCCATTGAAGAGCAGGTTCATGACATTTTAACAAATCTCTAAGTTCAGCGAGGTTTCTTCTTCTTCGAAACAAGCTTCATGTTACTGATTAGTTTTATATTAGCTTAACTGCTTCTTCAAATCAAACGAACAAGCTTGCTGTTCAAATTCGTGGAAAATCAAGAGTTTGATTTGCGGGGGCATATTACCATATATTATCAGAAGCAGTTATAGTTTGTTTAAGTTCTACAGGTGCTATGCACATGCCTATTGTTAAATTTGTTAGAAATAGGGTTAATCTGTTATAATCTCTTTCTATTAATTCTTGCCATGTATTAGCAACATATTGGTCATTATGCCTCTCTGTTTCTACGTATATAAAACAGAGGCTATTAGCCATAGCATTGTAATCTTTAGTTTTATCAAATCGTGAAATAGAAAGTTCTCATATCTTTATTTTTCTTTCTTGTTCTTTGTTATTTTCCTTTACTTTCTTTCGAGCCAAACACTTTGGTTTGTCCTTGCTTTCAACTTCTTCTGGTCTATTAACCAAATGAAACCTGCAAATATAATTTAAAAATGAACCACAATGGCTTAACAAGCACGAACCATCCCCCATAATACTCAAAATATATATATATATATATATATTTAGTTGGATAAATTAATGTACTAGTGGCTATCGCCCCAACCACATGAAGCAAGCAGCGATTAAAAAAAACAATAATAAAAAAATCACACTACCATAATATGCCTTTGGTACTCGTTTCTTTCACCACCTAGAAAATAGAAAAAGAAAAAGACTGCCAAAGTGCATATAAAAACCGTTGCTGCCACTGCCACTGCTCGTATCGCCATTTGAGAGCTTCAATTCTCTCTGAGACGGAGTCTCCGAGATGAGAGAAAGAACCCCAAGGCTATACAGTTACTGCATTTGTTCTCAACCGTCAAATTTCCGGTCACATGTCCCCAGTTTATCCCTTTTAATTTAATCTCTCAAAAACAAAATAAAAATAAAAAATCAACGGGATGGTCTACTGTACTTGTGCAAACGACAGTGAAGACAGCGTCGTGAATTAAGAAGTATTACGACTAATATACGTGTAAACTTTTTTATATCACGAATATTATACAGATGACACGTCATAAATCACCATAATAGTGGCCTAGTTTAACGTACTTTTTTTTTAATGTATAAGAATGAATTTTGGTCAATAAATTGTCAACCTCTTTCGGTGTACAATTTTTAACTACTGTCAAATTACCAAAAAAAAAAATTAACTACTGCCATACAATATTTTTAGCTTTTTGATGAAATAAATCGGAATTGAGTATAAGAAAATGACTGGATCATTGTTCAAAAAGTAGTTCATGAACTATATTACCTCTAACAAGTTTCAATTTATCATGTTACACATTTTTTCCCTACAAATAAAATTCAAACTACATGAACAATTCTTAGGCAGCTGGGCTTTTTGTCCTGAAGATATAGAATATACAGGACAGCTTTTCTCTTTACATTTACAACAATAATAATGATCACAAATGGAAACCTGATACTACGTACATCTGAAGCAACTTGAAAGAATTACCAGCCAGCCAAACTTTTTAATTTCTACCTTGCCTCCCTGCTCCAAAGAAAACCCAAAATGGTAATGATGTGTCTTTAATAGTGTAATTGTAACATTTTGAGTATGAACAAAATGTAATTGTATGCCTTTATTTTTGAATTCTCAAATAGGCAAAAGTTCAAAATGTAGTTCTAAAATCCTTTTAGAATAGGTCCAATCCAACCAAAAAGTTTTTCAACCAAAATAAAATCAGAACCATAGCTCCTAAACCCAACACATAACTCAGGCTAATACTTTTCAAAAGGCACTCATTCTGAAAATCAACTTCTATTACAATTGAGCATAAAAAATGTGTACTTGCAAATAGTGCGCATATAAAGTGACGTTACCTTATAACGGCCAAAAATTGTTGAATTATCCTCACAATCAAGTTATGCAGCTTCCACCATGCTTCTACAAGGTACAGAATGAGCAGTATCTTTTCTTTGCCCGGCAAACAAAACGTGTTGTTAGAACCCTTAAAAACACCAACCTTCAACCTCCCACCATACACGGTTAGAGATAAATATCAAAAGAGAAAACAATTTGAAATCTAACTTGCAAGAACTTCTGCATGTATAGAAACTTCATTGTGCCCAGATGTATGTTAATTAAAAAAGTACATTTTCTATTTATGTCATAAAATGCTCCAGTAATCCTCTAAGAGATCCCTTACAAAGAATTTTGGAACTATTTCAGTGAGAAAATTTCTATAAACACATACATAATAGTCCCAACTTTTTAGAATTATTTATCCAAACAAATTTAGCTCTGATATCCCCTTTCTAACAGTTACCTTATGTATTTCTCTATTGCTTCTTTCTGTTCAGAACCATATACAAACCATCTATCAACCTCTCCATCTGCATCCCAGGTACCCATATCTGTACATTATGTACTTTTAATAAACTCTTTTTTTAAAAAAAAAAAAAAAAAAAAAACCCACATAATATCATAACTGGATCCTCCAAATTCATATTTGACGCATAAAAGTAAAGCTAACCTTGAAGCAAGATATCCTGTTCACCAGTAAAGCACTTTAATTCCCAAAAGACATGGCCTTCAACATCCAAAAGATTAGGTTCTGTTCTAACAGCATCAGATCTTTGCCTTTCTGTAAAATAATAAGATAACCATCAGCCATTAAAATGCAAATAATCCTCTGTGTGTGTGCGTGTGTGTGTAGAGAGAGAGAGAGAGAAAATTACTAAAGTCGTTAATGATGGCTAAGTCAATAGAAATCATTCACCGTGGATTATTTTCTCAATCTTTCAAGTTTCAATGATCTTCTACTTCACATTTCGTACAATAATAAACTAGATTGAAATACATAACCTGAACAACAATCTCCATTTGGAGTTTCAAAAGAATATTAACTTTCTACAACCAATAACTTATTTCTATTCGTACAAAAAGAAGAAAAAATAAAATAAAATTTTATGCATACCTAGTTTGTATTATCAAGTTTACTAGAATTTACTCTCATCAGAGACACAAGATCACAAAAAATGTCTAGTTTTTCGAACCGATATAGCAGAGGCAGAACAATCCTCCAACAATTGCCTTCTCATACACTTGTGCAGATGAGCAATTACAATTTTCCTCACAAGATTTAACCTTTATCACTCAAAACAGTCAAAAATTTCCAATCATTTTTTTGGTGTCCACTAAATCTAAACAAATAAATTATTTCTCCAATGTTGAAAAGTTTTGAAACATTTCATATTCCGAGAAGTGATTTTAAGATTCAGCCTTTACTACTCAAAAGAGTCAAAAATTTCCAATCATTTTTTTACTGTCCACTAAATCTAATTAAATAAATTACTCTCCAACGTTGAAAAGTTTTAAAACAGCTCATATGCCAAGGGATCAAAGTGAAACTCCATAAGTAAAGAGCATGTTCCACCTTTCGAATGCAATACGCACCAACAGAAACAGAATTCCCCTGATAGCTCATAAATTGTCATGATAGAGCTGAACTAGAATATTCATTTTGCATATTTCATATAAATTTTCTTCTAAATAAAACAAAGAAAGTCAAGTTTTAGAAGTTGTGAAGATACAAATATTGGTAGCTAAACATACTCTTAGGAATAGCCCCCATTCCCTCAAGAATCTCAACATGTGCTTGAGCTGCATCACTTTTTATTTTTGAAACAATAGCCTCATGCTCTGAAATTGAAAGGTGAGCACCGTTTTTTTCAAGAATAGCTTTTGCAACCTTATCCTGCAACTTCGCCTTGAGAAGCTTTTTCTGCATATAAAATAATTTAAGAATGGAAACCAATAAAAGCAATATCTCAATATGCTCTTGGAGAGGTTTTGCTTATTCTCATATTACCTTGTCCTTTGCAGCAACAACCTTTTCTTTTGCTTCTTTCTTTTTCTCTAAAAACATTGTATTTTGATCATCAATCCAACTCCTCAATTTTCTGGAAGATAAAAAAATTCTCATCATTATCTAAGCTGAAAAGTTAAGAAACATTTAAACAGTATAGAGTGCTTTAGATCTCTTCTACTTACACTGTACAAAGAACCTCATCACAGAGAAAATTTAAGATTCTAATTTTCATTGAAAAGCCTAAACCATCATATCCCTTGCCATCTCTACCAAAACATACTGAGGATAGTTCCTTCGATGCACATTCGGATTCAGAAATGCATTTCTCCATTACTTGGACCCATGAATTTTTGTCACTGAAGGAAACAGACCTAAACAGAAATTTCAGAAATAATCAATTAGTTCATCCAAGTCAGTCTCTATAGAACTCACTACAAACAATTAAAAAAGTTTGGCCTTGTGAATATACTGAATTCAATTAAAAAGTTTCCATAACAAATAGGAAGAATCTATACTCCTCTCCTACATCCTCTTGTATAACAGACAAGAGCTGAGCATGAATTCGAACAACAGTAGAATACTGTCCTCCCCGTCCACTTCATCCACGGAACAGTTCTCGAAGTACAGCTTCAGCTTGTCCTTTCTTAAGATCAAAAACCTAGAGAAGAAAAGTAAATACAAAATAAATAAATGAATAAAGATATAATATAATTACATAGTCAAGTATGCTTTACCACATAAAATATTCATTTAAAACTCAGCATGACAGAAAACAGCTTGGCATGTGAGCATTAATAGTCATGAATCATTATTTTGTGCAATACTTAAAACTATTGCATTGTAGAGAACAGGTTTCTGGATCCAATTTTGAAAGCAGCATTCTTCTTAATTCATAATGCTTTACAGAACTGCCTAATATTTCCAAGAGCAGCAATAGCAATATAACACTTTGATTCCTCAATTAAGATTCGTTCGGATAAAAAAATATAAAACAATCAGCTCTAATTAAAGTATCTACAAGAATAAAGACCACAATCAGGTGTAGGAATATATTACCTTTCCAAAAGCTGCACAAAACTCTAAAAACTGCAATGCATGCCCAATATCTTCAGGAGGCAATTCTATGCCAGCTACTGTCGTTAAGATGGTGCCCGGAGGCAAAGGAGGGTCAACGTCAACTTTTATATCCTCAATATTACACTTCTTCATAGCCTTCTTACCCTTAGCATTATCATCTTTTGGTGCATTAGAAACTCCTAGATCATGTTTTTTTCCATCATTTTCTTTCCTCTCCTCTTCTGGTTTTGTGGGACATGAAGAAACAGCATTTAAAACCCTTTTCTCTTTACTTTTTTTCTCTGAGAGAGCGCAACCTACCTTCTTTTTTGTTTCCACATCCTTTTTTAATATTTTCTCAGAAACTTTAGACTTTCCTAAGCTAGTCTGGTTTGAGAAAGTGCCATCATCTTTATTACCATTTCTTGCTTCCTGTAATCCATCCCTCTTTACTTTCTTACATTTATTGTGGCCAGATAATGGTAATGAATTTGATTTTGAGTTTGCCTCAATCTTTGCATCAAAAGAATTTTCCTTTCCCCTTTTCCTCGGTGAAGTGACTAGAGACTCCTGTCAATTCGCAAAATAGAAACTTATTTGTGTATGTGAACAAACTCAGACCCCATCAACCAAACATTCTAAATAACAAAACAAATATAAGTTTACCATTTCTGATACATCAGGCTTTTTAGGAGAAACACCCAAATCATCAACATTCTTATCGTGATTCAAATTTCCTGGTCCTTTCAGAAGCAACATTTCAGAAACTGAGTTAAACCCAGTAGCCTTAGCTGCATGCACAAGAACTCCAGTGGGCTGGTGACCACGTTTCTTCCTAAAGAAGTGAGAAAATAATACAAGGTAACAGCTTCTTGAAACCACTAGCAACTCTAATTACTATAATGAAAAAGTAGCTTACAATAAAGACTTACATGCAGAAACTGCAATTGCAAATGCCTCTGCATTTTGGACAGTTCCAATCACTCAGCAGTGCCATTTTTTCTGCGTTTTCCCCATATCTAATTCATTTCGAACAGCAAGTAAGTATTCAGCAGATAAATGCATACAAGCAGCACAAGTTTTCCCACTGCAGATTTGTTAAAAATAATAATAATAATAGTAGTAGTAGTAATAGAAAATTCTCGGCAAAGCAAAACCTGTTTGATAGGCATTTGTGACAAAAGTTGAAGGTACAGAGCTTCTCGCCTTTCAGGTTCTTACACGATGCTACGAAATCCCTAGTTTTTTGACGGCACTGCAGCATGTAATTCTAACATTAAAAACAAAAATAGAAAGACGAATATACACGAAAAACAATTTCCCACATTTTCTCATAAGCCAAACGTACGCAAATTGGAAATAAGAAAACCTAATATAAATATCACCTGATGACAAGTCTTGCCATTCTGAGAATCGTAGATTCTGCTTCCAACGACGCGTACTCTGGGGCACCTAGATCGCTTGGGTTGGTTACCATTGTCGTCATCTTGTTTCCTCTTGTTGGTTTCACTGCGTTCGTTCTTCTTCGCAGAAACCATTTTTTTGGAAGCAGGGCTTGAATGAACAGCCATCCCCTACTTCCCGTTCTCTTTCTCTCTCTCTCTTCTCTCTCTCTCTCTTTACAATGAACAAAAGGATGTCAGAAGTGGGAACGCCGGCCTTTTGGGCTTTTTGAGAATTTTTCGATTCGTTCCCGCTTCCCAGAGAGTGGCGCCAGAATTTTAATTCACTCTGGAAATTTTGGGTCAAAACTCCAATTTCCGCTATTTCTGATTGAAATGTTTAAAACTATCGCGCCAATTGTCAAATCAATTTTTGTGTTTTTACCTTTTTCTTGTAGATTGTAAAAAAAAATATATATA
>QANX01000514.1:0-56284 GCA_003254975.1 Ochetophila trinervis
TTAAGTCCTGCAGGCAGGACTTGGGTAGTGCGGGTCCTGTCAGCTTGCATTGTCTAGCTTCGATGTTGTGTTCTGGTAGGGTTTTCGATTTTGATTTTGGCTTGGTCTGTAGCTCTTCAATGGATGGTTTTGATTTTGATTGGGAGATTCCCTACTTCAGATCCGAGCAAGGAGGTTTTGCCTTCTGCTCATGTCTCTACTGGTGATACAATAGTTGCTCCATCAATTGGTGTCGGGTTTGCAACAACTACTTCTTCAGCTGTAGCTCCTTCACGTGCTGTGGTTCTTGTGCTGCACGTTTTTGCTGCTTTACGTGCAGGTATGCAGGCTGGCATGCAAGCCGACTCTTCAAAGGCTGAAGTTCCCATGGCCAAAACTTACGCCACAGCCTTTGGCGGTTCAACCATAACTAAACCGTCAAGTTCTTTATCATATAAACAAGGGGATGTCATATCCATGCAGCTTAATGAATCAGCTTTAAATGAGCATTTAACTCTGTATAAACAAAGGGTTTTTCTTGCTAAAGGAGATATGTCGTGGAAGCTAGAAGATTTGAATGCCAAACTTTAGGATATTTGGAAGTTGCAAAATTGGAAGCTTATTTTGGTTGGTAGGGGTTGTTATTAGGTTTTGCTTTATTTGGCAGCTGAAAAATGCAGAATTTGATCATTGGGTTCTTTGTCCTTTAAACCGAAAATTTTACGCCTTCTAAGTCTGGGATCCTGATTTTAATCCGGAAACGTATAAATCTAAAAATGCTTAGATATGTTCGGTTTTACCTTAAACTGGTTTATTGGCATCCTCAGATTCTATCAGATTTGGCACGTGATATTGGGGTTCCTTTACGATTTGATTATAATACTATCTCAGGGGAATTTGGACATTTTGCAAGGGTGCTTGTGGATGTTGATCATGGGAATTCGGTTCCTAACTTCTTAGTGCTAAATCGTTCAAATGGCTGCATTAAAATGTATTTGTCATATGAAAATTTACCTGAATTTTGCTCTGTTTATAGCAGCGTTGGTCACATAAATGCTCTAATTGTCAGCAGTTTAGGAAAAAGCAAGCGGCTGAGGTGTCAAAGCCAAAAGTTGCTTATTAGGTTTTTGTTGCAAATGAAACTGTTGGGGATAAAGCTCCGATAATAAAACAAATTGGTTTACTACTCTAGAAAAATGGATAATTCTGTTTCAGCTGTGGGGTTGCCTTTTTCAAAGGTTTCGGGTGTGGTTACTGATTCAACAGTGAACCTGACTGTTTCTTCTCAGCATTTAGTGGTTACTCCTCATGAAAAAAATTCTAAAGCTTGGGCTGATCAAGAAGATGATTTGGAAGATTTTAATGATGAGATTGAGGAGGTTGAGAATGTGGCAGAAACAGAGTTCCCTTCTCAGCTAATTTAAATAAAAGGTTGGGGGAAGTTCAGGTTTCTTTGCCGTTTGTTACAGTGGAGTAAATTTTTGCAGTGGTCCCATTTGTTGAAGCTAATTTTGTTAATGAGGCCTCACCTAGTGTTGATGATTTTGAATCTAAACCTCATAAGCCTGGTAGGCCATTAAAATCAGATTTACAAAGGAGTTAGTATGAGCAATGTATTCCTAATGAAGGTAAGGCCCTTACAAGGGCTGATTCTTCTAAAGTACTTTTAAAATGTTTTGCCTCTTTTGGAACTATCAAGGTGTGCGAAATTCGAACACCCAACGAGTTTTAAAAAATTGTTGTTGTTCTTATAAGCTGCATTTTCTTTGCTTGGCCGAGCATATATATGGTGGCTTGGAATTCAATTCCTTATTCTTTTTAGAGTTTTCTTGGTTTGCAGTTGGTTTGTATTAACTTGGATGATATATATGCTTCTTCCATTTGGCTTCTGGCACGGGTATAAGTTACTTCTTCTATTGTTTTGCTTTCTAAGGAGGAACAACATATTACTATTGCTTCTTCTTTTCTGGGGGCGGATCATCCTTCTTGATTTACTTTTGTGCACGGTAGTTTGTTATATAGAAGTCGAAGGACTTAGTGGAATTCTCTTCTAAAGCTTAATAATGTGGTTAGGTTCCTTTGTCTATTATTAGTGATTTTAGTGTGATTATGGGACTGCATAAGAAGACTGGGGTTCTTCCTTTGAGAATCTCTTGTTCTGAATTTAAGGTTGTAATGTATTCTTGTAATTTTATTAAGTTGGATACTAATGGTTCCTTTTTCACTTGGGCTAAGAGAGGGGCACATAGTTATGTGGAATGTCATTTGGATAGAGTTTTTGTGAATAAGCTTGATTCTGAATTTTGGGATTCTATGGACGATTTTGCTTTATGTCATCTTCATTCAGATTATAATCCTATCTTGTTAGGTTTGTCTAAAAGTAATTTGGGTGGTCCGAATCCTTTCACATATTTATCTATATGGACTACTTATGATGGTATTTTATCGGCTGTTAGAGAGGCTTGGGAGACTGATCAGGCTGGCAATCCAATCCAGATTATAATGGCTAAATTGAAGTTTGTGAAGCAGACATTAAATGTTTTGGAATAGGTTGGTTTATGGGAAGTTGGATCTTCGTATTCATGATGCTTAAACTATCTTCAATAGGTACAGAATCATATTTCTACTTTGGGTTTTTCTGATGATCTTTTGGCAGAAGAGATTGAGGCTCAACATGTTTTGAATTTGGAGCTTAGGCATTAGGAGATGATTCTTCGTGAAAAATGCCATGTTAAATGGTTAAAGGATGGAGATAGGAATTCTGCATTTTTTCATCATGTTATGAGATATAGGATTATTAACAAGCCGTTACACTCTATTTTCAGTGATGGTAGAGTTGTTATTGATAGTAATCTTATTTGGGAGTACGTCATTAATTATTTTCAACAAATTTTTAGTGCTAACGCGAATGAGGCAATTAATTTAAATTTGACTTCGTTTCTGATGAAGACAATGCCGCCTTTTGAATGATGCCTTTGGATGATGAGATTTGTAGAGTGGTGTTTGAGATGGATGGTTCTAGTGCTCCAGGTCTCGATAGATTTTCAGGTATGTTTTATCATTTTTGTTGGGATATTATTGGTTGGAATGTTTCTGATGCTGTCAAATTTTTCTTTAGGAGTGGAGTTTTACCTTTGGGGCTTAATTTAAATTTTTAGTCTTATTGCCGAAGTTTGATGAGGCTAATATTTTTGATAAGTGTCGAGCAATATTGCATGGTAATTTGGTAAAATAATCACCAAGATAATTGTTTCTCAGCTTGGTATTGTGGCTGGCCAGATTGTATCTCCTAATTAATTTGGTTTCGTTCCTAGTCATCAAATGCAAGATTGTATTGCAGCTGTGTTTGATTTGTTAATTTTCTGGATAGTAAATCTTTTGGTGGGAATGTATCTGTGAAAATTGACATCCAGAAGACTTTTGATACATTAAATTAGGATTTTCTTCATGAGGTTTTGAAAGGTTTTGGCTTTTCTCCTATTTTTTGCCATTGGATTTTAGTGATTTTGTCTGCTGCCCATAGTTCAGTTCCTTATAATGGTTGCCCTTATGGTTATTTGGGTGCTCTCGGGGTGTGCATCAAGGAGATCTGCTTTCCCCTATTTTATTTAGTATAGCTGAAGATTTTCTTAGTAAGTTACTTTTTGTTAAGGTCCGGTCTCATGATATTATCCCTATTTTGGTTTCTAAGAATGATTCAACTCAAACTCTTTCGCTTTATGCCGATGATATGTTTTTTTTTTTTTTTTTTTGTTCCAAAGCTAATATTAAGAAGGTGGTGGAGGTTTTCAATATTTATGGTGAGTTGGCTAGACAACAAGTCAATTGTGATAAGTCTTTTATCTATTTCGGTGAGACTATTTCAGCTTCTTGCACTACAAAAAGAGTGATCAGTTGCTACAAATTTTAGCTATAAAAATATGAGTTTGTAGCTAAATGGCCTTTTTTGCACATATAAAAAATTTATAGCTAATCTTTGAAAATTTGTAGTTATCAGCTACTAAACTTCAATATTGCAACTAATTTTTGTAGCAAACAGTCTAAATATTTTTGGCACTATGATTTTTCCCTTGCAATGTTTTAATTGAAATGATTTTTTGCTACAAACAATCATAATTGTCCCTAATTATAAATTAGCTACTAATTAAATCGTAGCAAAATTTTACAATTAACAGCTACAATTTTGTTTTGTAGCTAAAATATTAAATGGTAGATGAAATTTTGGCGCTAATAGTTTCTACTATTCAAATTTTAAATAAAAGTGTATAATGACTAGCTACAAAATAGTTTCATGGGAGAAATATTGACCAGTGGCAATTTTGTAAATAAAATATAAAAAAAAAAGCAAAAACCCATTTGCCCTAATAATACGCCCGCAGTCCCTCCCCCTCTCCAAGTTGAATCCCAAATCCCTGAGCCCCTCATGTGCAGTCGCCAGTCTGCACCGCCAGCTCCAGCTCCCTCGCCGCCCCCCTTTCAGCTCCAGCCCCCAGCCCGAGTGAATCCCGACTGCACCGCCCCTCTCTCCCAAGTGAGACCCCGACAGCCCCACCCCGCCCCTCCAGCTCCGGCTCCAGCTCCAGCCCCCACACCCCCTCTGCTCTGCAGTATGTTTTTTCTTCTTTTGGAAATAAAGAAACGAAAAAAAAAATGGGCATGGATTATCAACACCTTCTACTAATTTTTCATCTGGATTTTGTTCTGTTTTTACATAAATTTGCTGCATTTTGTGAATTTCATTTACTCACCTCAACATCCTCTACAACCTGCTTTCCTTCCTTGTTAAAGACAACCTTTACTTTGGAAGTTGCCATTAGAGCTTGAGGTGGAGTTTTGAGATTTTAGTTGGGTTTGCTCGATTTTAGGTTCATTAATCTTCGGTAAGCTCACTTAATCTTAGTTAAATATTGTTTTTCTATGTGTTATATTGATGATTGTTGGATATATTGAAGAGTAAAATTTTAAAGTTGTTTTGGGTAATAATCGATTACATATATGGACGTTTTTGGTTGTTAGTTTTACTTTGTGAGCTAGATTTTTGTTTATAAGAGCATGGAAAAGAATGGAGTTTGTGATGAATTTAATTTGCTGGATTAATTTGATGGGAAATTAATTATCATGGTTACTAGCAATAATCTGTAAACCTAGAGTTAATTTTCTAGTGTGTAAAAAAATCTAGCCAGTTTGATTTCAATGGTGGTCCTACAGGACGCTTTTCCAATGGTTATACCATGGTTGATGAAATAGGTTTGCTCTGTTTCCTCTGTTTTTGATATCAACAATGCCACCTAAGTCTGTGTGTAGAGTGTACGTGTATATTTCTATTACATATATCATATAGAAACTATTTGAAGATTGAAGTGTTGTTGGCTTATCTTCATTTTGCTGCATCTACTAGTTATGTAGATAATTTTATATGGGCAACCATTGGTTTTGTCAGCAGATCAGAAATTGAATTAAAATGTTCAATTATTGTTTGTCAGAGCGATTTTATTTTCTTTTTGGTGAAACATTGAATAAAGTTTGCATTTTTTTAGTGTATTTTTGTTAATCTGTTAATGTTTTTTTCCCCTTCTTTGTGTGAGAGAAAATGGCATCTATGAATCTGAAATATGGAAGATCTGGTTATTATGCTGGCTACTCGAGTGACTACTACTGTAAGCAACGGTTTTCTGGCTTAAAGAGCTCTTGTTGTGTATGTCTTCTTTTGTAACTCACTTGATTTTTAAATTTTTCTCTGCCTTTGTTCTTTAGTTTACTTGTTGATAGATTAAGCTACTGATATGATAATTCACTATTACTGTTGTTTGTATTTGATGCTTTGAATCTTTGGTATTTAGTTATATGGAGCTATGGCACCCATGGTTATTCTTTCTTTGTGTATTCATATATTGTTGAACTTGAGCTATCAATATGATGATAAAAAATGGACGAGATTTGGTATTGATGAATTGTTTAATTTGTTAAGCTTAAATTTTTAATTTTTTTGTTAGAATCTTATAGGTTAAATTTGGTAGTTTAATTTTGTTTATGTTATTGTTGAAATTTAATTATGTGGATTGAGTTTTTTCTTGATGGTTAAAGTATATGAGAAGTAGTAGATTGAGTGTTGGTTGAAAATATTTGTTTGGTAATTGGTTATCTGTGGAACTTAGTGTATTTGAAGGAAAGTTGAATCCATGTGGCAGCAATTGCTTTGAAGTGTTGGAAGCTTGAGCTTGAGTTTACTAAATTTTAGTAAAGCTATTCTGGCACTTGCTGGTTTTGGTGTTTTAGTTGAAATTACAGAACTTAAATTATTGTAAGGTTTATTGCTTTTGTTAGTAGACTTAACAAGCTTTCCACAGCCTTTTAAATAACTGAATTTGGTTAAGAATTGAAGGATTTATGTGCATTTGAAGTTGGACAAAAAAATTGTCCAGTTTTCTGGACATTGAAGATTACTTACTTAAAGTTTATGCCTCAGTTGAATGCCTCACAGATGTCAAAATAAGCTGAAATTTTGTATATATACATTAGGAAATGCTAACTTGGGAGCTGAAAAGTTAGAGTTTAAATGGAAGTCTGTATGAATATTTCTGGTGTATGGTTTGGCTTTTGGAGGTGAAATCGAGGTAAGGAAAAATATTTCCATATGCTTTACATGAAATAATAATTTAAAAACTAAGTACATAGGTTGCAATTATTTTCTTAGTTCTTGGTGATAAAAACATGCCTGAAAAGGTTTAGGAATTTATTTTTTTATCTTGGACTTCAACATTTTAAATATTTAAATGATTAGAACTTTTCCAATTACTTCCATTTGCTTGGAAACTGAATCTTACTCTAATGTTGGAAATTTATCTTAGCTCTTGACTTGCTTTTAATGCTATATAATTATATGGATTCTCTATCTACTAATATGACAACGGTTTTTGTTTTGTATTTCTCATATTGCAGATATGCTTAGCATGGAAAGTGTCACCAAGATTGGAGATGTATGCAAAATTGAGGCATTAGATTTTAGCTTGATTTATATGTTTTAGATTATTTTAATATATGTATTTGAGAGTTGTTTGTATAGAAATTTTAAATCTAATTTCAATGTTACTATTGTAAAACATTTGATTTTAGCTATTAATGCAATAATATAAGAATTAATTTGTTTTTACATCTTGTAGTGTTACTTAAATATATATATATAAATGATTTACAAATGGATATTTAAATTTATATTTAGTATTATAAAAAAAATATATATATAGTTTGAAATATTAAATATTTAGCTATAATTTTGCATGTAGCTAAAGCAATACAGTTATAAATATGTTTGTAGCTGAAAAATTGCTCAATTAGCTACGAAAAAAGGCTTAACCATGGTTGAGTATGGTTTATTTACTGTTTTTGATTAGCTATGATTCCAAAAAATTATGTAGCTGTAGAGAATTAATCACACACCAATTGCTACGACGGACCCACAAAATTATTTTTTAGCTAAATAGGAAACAGCTACAAAAACAGCGAATTTGCTACAATAATGGCTTGTAGCAACTTATCACTTTTCTTGTAGTGTTGGCAAACTCAGCTGGTTTAGGAAATTGGTATGAGGCTTGGGCAGTTTTTGTTGTTTACTTAGGTATTCCTTTGTTTAAAGGCCGACCTAAGAGTACTTATTTGAAGCCTCTTTTGGATAAAATTCTTCATCATTTTGATTCTATGAAAGGTCATAGTTAATCTTTTGGTGTTTGAGTTTGTCTTATTAAGTCTGTTACTATTTCTTCTTTTGTGCATTCTTTTATGGTTTACAGATGGCTTGAAGAGATTTCAAGTTACATGTAAAGGGCAATTATAAATTTTTTGTGGACTCAATCTAATTCTATTTCTGCTGGGGTTCATGTTAGTTGGGATCATTGTTGCTTCCCTGTTAAATTTGGAGGTTTGGGTATTAAAAGTTTAAATTTAATTAATAAAGCTTTACTTTCTAAGCTTGCTTGGAAAGTGTTATCTGTAGCTCTTTTGTTTTTTAGTTTTTGAGGTGTAGATCTAAAGGAATTGTATGCGGATTGTGGGAAAGAATCCGAGGGTGAATTTTTGGCTTGATATGGCTTGGTTATGCAATTGTGGATCGGGTTGGTGTTGTAATTAATGGTTGGAGTTAGAATTTGAAGCTTGCGAATTTATTTGTGAATGGGGTTTGGATGTTTCCTTTGGGTTAAAAAATAAATATATCCTTTGATTTGCAAAGATATTGAGGGTTTTTATTTCTCAGCTTATGATAATGACTTGTTGATTTGGAAGCATTCTAATTCTAGTAAGGTGAGCTATAGAAATGTGAATTCTAGGTTCTTTCATAATCCTGTGTTGAAGGGTTGAGAAGCTAGATATGGAAATCTTTTATTCCTCCTGCTCAGAGTTTTTTATATTGGAAATTATTTTTGAAGCTTCTTCCTCTTGATTGTATTTTAAGGGGGCAATGTTGCATCATTTTTTCTTGTTGTGTTCTATGTTGCTTGATTGTGATACTATAGATTATTTGTTTATATCTTGTGTTTATGCATGGGTAGTTTGGAAGTTTATAGGCAATTTGTTTGATCATCATTTAATTTGGGAGGGTTCACCGATGGATGTCTTTCTTAATGCTATGCATGTTCATTTTAGCTTTCAGATTCAAAATCTTTAGGTTGTGGCTTTGGTGGCCAATTTTCATGCCATTTGATATGCTTGGAATTGCCTTCTTCATGATGATTTTTGTATTTCCCTTCCACATGCTTTCAAATTCATTTGCAGAGCTTTGAAGAAGGCATACATCTTACAAAATGATTCCATGCGAATTACTTCTTTTGATTTGGTTACTCTTAAGTGGCTCAAGGTGTATCCATTGCATGCTAAAGCTCCAAAGATTATTTAGTTAGTAAATTACCTTCTCCAACTTGGATTAAAGTTAATACGGATGGAGCTACCTTGGGTAATCTTGGTTTGCCTGGGGGTGGTGGGGTGTTTAAAATACTCAAGGTTTTGTAAAATGTTGTTTTGCAGTTCCTTCTGGAGTTTGTTATGCTTTTGAGGCTGAGTTTCTTGCACTTTTTCATGCTTTGGAGATTGCTAAAGGAATGATTGAGATGGTATTTGGTTAGAATGTGATTCTAAGTATGTAGTTGATTTGTTAAATTCTAGTTCTTAATGCGTTCATTGGTCTATTCGATCTCGGTGGTCTCTTTGTTTGGATTGTGTGTCTTCTATCCATTTCAAAGTCTAGCATATTTATAGGGAAAGTAATAATAGAGTAGCTAATTTGCTATTCAAGCACGCTCTTGATATTGTTGGCGATAGATGGTGGTCTACTATTCTGAGTTTTTGTCTTAATGCTCATGGTGAAGATGTTTCTGGTTGTAAAGCTTATAGGTTTTCTTAGGTTAGTTTGGTATTCTTTTTTTGGTACTCTTTTTCTTAGTTGTTGATTCTCTATTGGGGTTTTCTTCAAGTAGGCTTTAATGAGCCCAAGTTGGTTTTCTTCTTTGTAATAACTTTTCTTATTTTAATAAAATTAAACTTACTTTGGTTTGGTTTTGAAGGGTGCCAACCTAGTTGGGATGCCTTTTTCCTTTCTTTGGTAGGTACTTTATTGGTTAATTACCATAAAATTAGTTTATATGTGTTATAAAATTACAAAAATCAAGCGATATATAACATAAATTACTAACACACTACAAAAAAAAAGTATGATTTGTGACGGAAAGGCTTTGTGGCAGACCATTTTTCATCATTGAAAATCTTTCATCTGTGATGGTAAATTAAACTCTATCACACTATGTCCATCATGTTTGCATGATTGCGATGACACTAACACCATCATCACTGAAAACTAAAATAATTTTGGCATCATTAAAACTTTGAATTTTCAACGAATCTTCTGTGATAGAAACCAATGCTGCTGTCACAAATTGGAGGTAAGAAAATTATTAGAAATATTAAGAAATAATATGTGATGGTTATGGGTTTGTCACACTTGCACTGATACATAATAGTGACGATGTGAAGCTATCACAAACATAAGAATGCTCAATTGTGACAATGCACTTGCATCAATAAAAACGATAGCAATATTTGCGACGAAGGTCCATCTAGTCATAAGTATGCATTTTGGCAATCACGACAGACACTACTGTACAAATATGCATTTTTGAAATTAATGGGAAAATTACAGCCTTATTTTAAAGAAGAGATATTGAAAAGAATGAAGGCATTTTAGTTTGCTCATATAGAGTCCTATGACATTGGTTGGACCGGCTTCCTTTCTCCTTGCTCATGAAACTCTAACTCCACTATTTTTTTTTCTTGGTTCTCTTTTTTTTTTGTCAGCAATACCTCTTTGAAATTAAGCAAAACCATCATCAGATTTCTGAATCTATTTTTTCTCAATGTTTTGAGGATTAGGAACCCATTAGTAACCTTGGATTTAACACTAAGTGTGTTAAACTACATCAATCTCTCTCTCTCTCTCTCCTACTCTAATGCCTCACCAGATTAATTTACTTGGTATTTTGACCATTTTTTGCCAGATTTTTTTATCTATTTTTCTCCTCTCAACTCTCTCTTTAAAGACCCTAACATTGCATGCAAAGATAGGAGAGCTTGAGCAAAGTGTGAAATTTCAAATCTTTCAAAAGCTTGGGGTTGATCAATTTTGGGTGGGTGTTCTTCAAATCTGGTAATTACAATTTTTTTTGTAATAATTCCTCTTATTTATCAAGTTGAATGGTGGTTTTAAGCTTTGTTTAGGTGTGGGTGGAAGTTAAAAAATTAAAAATAATAAAATCATTGAGCTAGGGTTGTGGTTGTTTGGCTGACAATTTGAGTAGCTTAAATGAGAGATTTAAGTTTTGGAATTTGTGTTGTTTGGGTAATTAAAACTGCAGATTAAATTGTTGAATTATATGTTAAATTAGCTTTGTGTAAATGGAATTATAATTGGATTTTGGTTGGGGAATCAATTATGGAGAGTTAAGTGTTGGAGGTTTTTGTTTTAGCTTTCAATCATGTTATGGGAATGGTTGTAATTTTTAAATTTATGCTCACTTGTTGTGTGTGTTATGATCATACTTTTGTAAAACATGGTAAAAAAATTTCAATGTATTATCTGATTAAGCTATTACTTGGATATGTTGGTGCTTTGCATATAAAAGGTAGCTGCCAGATTGGTGGAAATGTTTCAACTAACGCAAGTGGTTTGATATTTGTGAAATGAAAGTTTTTACTTTCTAAGAAGGTGAGCTACATCCTCCAACCTGTTTCTACTTCTGGGATCATGCTTGGGTACGTTGATTATTTTTTTTCTCTAGTGATTTGTACTCGTGATTATTTTCTTTCTTCTTGAAGCATTTATGAATTTGATTGACATTATATCTTATTGGAAACTTTCTAGTTCTGCAAAGTTGGTGCTATATAGTTTCTATCTTAAGTCACTTTGGTATTACAGGTCTTCTTTGTTTCTATTTATTTATTTATTCATTGTTTGGGGTAAGATCATCCCATTGGAAATTTATTGAAGCTGATTATGCAAGTCATGTATGTCCGAAAATGGTGCTTATTATTTTACTTTGTGGTTTTGTGACTATTTACTTTTTTCATTGATTGGAGACTCTGTTGTAGGTCAAAGGTTGTTGCTTGCGGTTTGGATTATAATGATTGATCTCTTTTTTATTCATTTTTTGTGATTTATTGTCTATCTCTCTTTTACTCTTTCACTGTGAGCAACTTTACCAAAATTGTATTAGTTTATTATATATGTTTTTTATTTTTACTTTTTTTGATGTATAAACATTGTGCATTTTGACTACAATTATCTTTGTTATATATAAACATTTGGTGTTATCTAGATTGCAAAAGTGGAAAGTATGTCTAATTGATTGAGCTAACAAAATATATGAAGCTTAAAAAGGTTCTTCTCATATGTCATATGCATTGGTCTTGATGCAAGTGAAAGTTAGTGAGTAAGTGTTCATGTAAGAACATTGTGATTATCTTTCCATTAGTAATGACATTAGATTTTTTTAATATAGTTTATTACGAAGGCTATTTGAAAGGTTACTAGTTTTTCAATTTTCAATTTTCAATTATAGATATTGGCAGTGGGAGTAGAAGCTCTAATGCATCATTTTAGCATAAATAGGGTGATGATAGTGAAGGTAGTGATTTAAAGTTACATAATTCTACACAATATGTTGGTGTGCTTCTCAATTTCTTAAAAATGCATTTTTTTTAAACTCATTTTAGTTTATATATGTGGCTGACTATTTTGCATGGTTTCTTGATTTGTGTAACAGCTGGTATGATTTGGCATCTATGATGCGGAACCCCAAGCTTAAAGAAACTGCAATCCCAACACACAAGATGATATGGAACAAACCCTAGGTAAAAACCTGCCCTATAGCACCTCTAGATAACAATTGTATCTAGCAACACTAATTAGAAGGCAAAGAATGAAATTGAAATTTGCCACAAAGTAAATACCTTTGATAAGAAGATCAATTCCCAATGCAACAAATAGAAGAAGAACTATCTTCACTTGGAACACACAAGTCTTGTTGAAAACAAGAGTAGATTCTCAATAATCAATAATCAAAGTTTTTTTTTCTTTCAAGCTAGTAATCCCCCTTTATATAGAGATTAGGGTTAGGTTAAGAATCAATCTAGACCATAAAATAATTAGGAAAGTAATCCTAAGACTTAAAACTAACCCTAAATAAATATAATCCGAAAATAGAAATAATTACAAAACTGCCATTATAATCTAGAAATAGCAATAATTACGAAACTGCCATTATAATCCAAAAATAGCTAAATTACGAAACTGCCATTGTAATCCGAAAATAGCTAAAATTACGTTGTTTCGTCTTTGCAACTCCCGAGCAGCATTACCAACTTCATTCCTTGCTTGAACATCATGCTTAAATCATCATTATGCCTAATAAAAGTGTTTGGATCATGTGGATACTTGAATCGATCTTCATCAATTATTTTCTTCACAAGTCCAAGCATTCCCGCTTTGATCTTCTTAGCTCGAGAACGCGTCACTGGTCCACTTGGCAGCACAATGTCTTCACCACGAACATCCATGCTAGAAGAGCGCTCGATGCCCACATCATTCCCTCTCTCCTCAAAAAGATTCGTCCTCGAATCTGCATCCATGTCAAAAGGAGAAAGATCAGCAACATTAAATGATGCAGACACATTATACTCACCTAGAAGATCAATCTTGTATGCATTGTCATTGATCCTCTCGAGAACTTGAAAAGGTCCATCGCCTCTAGCATCCAACTTAGACTTCCTTTGTTAGAAAACCTTTCCTTCCTCATGTGTACCCAAACCCAATCTCCTGGTTTGAATATCACTTGCTTTCGCCCCTTATTTGCTTTTTGAGCAGTTAGACTGTTACGCTTCTCAATTTGCAACCTCGCCTTCTCATGTATAGTCTTAACCAAATCCGCCTTCTTTTGTCCATCTAAGCTAGCAATTTCACTCAAAGGTAAAGGCATCAAATCCAACACAGTTAAAGGATTAAAACCATACACAATCTCAAATGGTGAAAAACATGTAGAAGCACGAATAGTTCTATTATATGCAAATTCAACAAAAGGTAAATAATCTTCCCAAGTTTTCAAATTCTTACCAACAATAGCACAAAGCAAAGTACCTAGAGTCATATTAACCACCTCCGTTTGACCATCGGTTTGTTGATGACAAGTAGTAGAATAGTACCTAACTTACCCCACAAAACTCTCCAAAAGTGACTCAAAAATTTCACATCCCTATCAGACTAAAGTATGCAATGGGGCGTTTTTCCTGCATCAAAATAGCACCTATACCAATCCCAGAAGCATCACATTCAACCTCAAACATCTTATCAAAATTAGGTAGAACAAAAATAGGAGCAGAACATAACTTATCTTATAAAGTTTGAAACTCATGTTCTTGTTCCTTACCCCATTTAAAATCTACCTCTTTTTTGACAATCTCATTCAAAGGAGCAGCTATGGTAGAGAAGTCCTTCACAAACCTTCTATAAAAGCCAGCTAAACCATGAAAACTTCTTACCTCAGACACGTTCTTAGGTGTAAGCCATTCCTTGATAGCCTTGATATTCTCTTCATCTACTTCAACACCCTGTGCACTCACAACAAAACCAAGAAAAACAAGCCTATCTATACAAAATGTGCACTTTTTAAAGTTAGCATATAATTTCTCTTTTCTAAGCACATCTAGCACTTGGCTAACATGCATCACATGGTCATCTAAACTTTTGCTATATATCAAAATATCATCAAAATATACAACCACAAACTTTCCTAGAAATTCTCTTAAAACATGGTTCATTAATCGCATAAATGTACTAGGAGCATTAGTTAACCCAAAAGGCATAACCATCCATTCATATAAACCATATTTTGTTTTAAAATCAGTTTTCCACTCATCCCCTTGCTTCATCCGAATTTGATGGTATCCACTTTTTAAATATATCTTTGTAAATAAGCAAGCACCATGCAATTCATCAAGCATATCATCTAACCTAGGAATGGGATAATGATACTTTACCGTTATTTTATTCACTGCTCAACAATCAACACACATCCTCCATGTGTCATCCTTCTTGGGTACCAATAGGACCGGTACAGCACAAGGACTCAAGCTCTCTTTAACATGACCCTTTGCTAGCAACTCCTCCACTTGCCTTTGTGACTCATTCGTTTCCTTGGGATTGCTACGATAGGCTGGTTGTTTGGAATGCTTGCTCCAGGTACAAAATCTATTTGGTGCTCAATACCTCTCAATGGCGGCAATCCAGTCGGCATCTCTTCTGGGAAAACATCGTCAAAATCCTGCAATAAAGAGACAAAAACACTAGGCAAATCGGGGTTAAGGTTAGTTTCACAAACCAAAACCTCTTGAAACCTCACCAACAATATTGCTTTGTTGCCTAAGAATGCACTCTTGATTTCTCTATCTTTTGCATAAAAACTCTTTTTCTTTTCACTCTTCTTACTTTTCTCTCTTGCACTTTCCTCTTTATTACTAGTGCAATTATTCACCATTAGGCCTTTATTTTTATTCTTTTCACTCTTGGCCTCTTTACACTCAATTATTTTATTTGCCTTACATCCCAAATCCCCATGGGAAACTTTGGATAGTTTCAATTGTTCAAGATACACCTCTTTTGGAGATAATGGTGCAAGTGTGACTTTCTTTCCATTGTGCTCAAAACAATACCTATTCTTAAGACCTTCATGGATAGTCCTCCTATCGGATTGCCATGGTCTACCCAACAAAATATGCCCCGCTTGCATAGGTACTACATCACACAAAACCTCATCACTATACTTTCCAATAGAAAAGGCAATTTTCACTCTCTTTTTTACCTTAATCTCCTCACTATCATTCAACCATTGTAACCTATAAGGATTATGGTGTTTTTCACATACTAGTCCCAACTTCTCAACCAAAGTAGTACTAGCAACATTAGCACAACTACCACCATCAATGATTAAACTACATGTTTTACCACCCACAAAACATCTAGTGTGAAAAATATTCTCCCTTTGTTCTAGTCCCTCTTCCTTCACCTTCAAATTTAAAACCTTCCTAATTACTAGGGACTCTCCAACCACGAGATACTCGACATCCTCCTCCTCACTAGAATCATACTCTAATGGTGGCCTTTCCTCATAGGACTCAGACTCTGACATTACTTCATTATCCCTCATCAACATAGTTTTCCTATTTGGACATTCGGAAGCAATATGCCCAAACCCTTGACATTTATAACATTTTATTTTCCTATGTCTAGAAGTACTAAAAGTGTTAGGATTAGAAGTACCTTTGGTTGGGTTGGCACTCTTATCCTTGAACTTGGATACATCTCCAATTTTCTCTTTGGTCTCCAAGTTCTTTTCACTCTTATTATTGTCATACTTGTTCCACTTCGAATTGGAACCCCACTTTGAATTAAAGCTTGAAAACTGATGACCCTTCACTTCTCAATTGCTTTTCCACTTTAATAGCCATGTTGACCATTTCTTCCATTTCTACATATGGATGTAGATCAACCACCTTGGCAATATCTTTGTTCATCCCACTTAGAAATCTTGCCATTGTAGCTTCTCTATCCTTTTCAATGTTGGCCCTTATCATAATCATCTCCATCTCTTTGTAATACTCCTCTACGGACCTAGACCCTTGTATGAGTCTGTGTAACTTTTGATGCAGCTCTCTATAGTAATAGGATGGTACAAACCTCTTCTTCATAATTCTCTTGATCTCATCCCAAGTTGAGACCGGATCTTCTCTATATCTCCTCCTTGACTGTATTAGTTGCTCCCACCAAACTAGAGCATAGTCGGTGAACTCCACTGCAGCTAGTTTAACCTTCTTCTCCTCAGAGTAATTGTGACAATCAAATATTAACTTTGCCTTTTTTTTCCTATTTCAAGTATGCCTCGGCATCACTTCTTCCCTTGAATGGCGGAATGTGCATCTTAATCGAACTTAAGTTGTCATCCCTTCCTCCTCTTGGCTCCTCTCTCCTAGGTCTTCTTCTTACAGTTTGGACTTCATACTCGTCTTCATCGAAAACAATTACTTATTGTTTCCTGGGTCATGTTCCTTCCCTTCTAGTAGTATTGGACATGGCCATGGTCATCTCCCTAATTTGCTCCATCATCTCATCCATCCTAGATTTCAATGTTTCTTCCATCCTAGAAGTCAATCTCTCTTCCATTCTTCTATACTCACCCTACAAAGATTGTCATAAGAGCTTTGGATCCGGTGTTGCCACTTGCTCTTCTTCCGAAGTAGAAACTCCCTTTCCTTCTCTTTTAGACATTCTTACACACTCCCTTGCGTGTTTAACTCAAAAATAGTAAACCCTCGTGTTTCACTCAAATTTGGCTTTTACCCTTTATATGCTCACCACTCAAGTCTTGTTCACCAAGTTGCACTTCAGAATCGATTATCTTAAACAAAAATATAAAACTAAAATAGCAAATTTCAAAATTAAAACCTAACAATAAAAGCAAGTTCAATTCTAGAGGAAAATTGGCACAAAAGAAAAGGACAAAAAAGTAATGAAATAAATAATAATTACTCTATGAAATCAACACAATGAGAATAGGAAACTAAACAAATTTAGAATAGGAAAGTAAGAAAATAAGAAACTATGAGAAAAAGAAACAAATAAATTAGGAAGGTAGGAAATATGGAATAATCAAAAACAAATCAGAAATCAATTAGGAATAAGTAACTTTCCTAATATTCAAGCAACCAATCTCAATATTCCAACTTTCAATATTTTTTTTTTGGTACGATTTTTTTTTATGATTTTTTTTTGGTACTAAAACCACCAAGAACAATGAAGAACACAAAGAACTCAAGAACAAAAGAAAAGAAAAAAAAAAAGAAAAATGCAGAAAACAATAAAGTAATCAAATACTCTAAAAGGAAAAAGAAAAGACAAGATAAATAGGAATTTATCTTGGCCTTGCTCTGATACCAAATGATGCGGAACCCCAAGCTTAAAAGAACTGTAATCCCAACACACAAGATGATATGGAACAAACCCTAGGTAAAAATCTACCCTATTGCACCTCTAGATAACAATTGTATCTAGCAACACTAATTAGAAGGCAAAGAATGAAATTGAAATTCACCACAAAGTAAATACTTTTGATAAGAAGATCAATTCCCAATGAAACAAGTACAAGAAGAACTATCCTCACTTGGAACACAAAAGTCTTGTTGAAAACAAGAGTAGATTCTCAATAATCAATAATCAAAGTTTTTTTTTTTTCTTTCAAGCTAGTAACCCCCATTTATATAGAGATTAGGGTTAGGTTAAGAATCAATCTAGACCATAAAATAATTAGGAAAGTAATCCTAAGGCTTAAAATTAACCCTAAATAAATATAATCCGAAAATAGAAATAATTACAAAACTGCCATTATAATTTGGAAGTAGCAATAATTACGAAACTGCCATTATAATCCGAAAATATCTAAATTACGAAACTGCCATTTTAATCCGAAAGTAGCTAAAATTACGTCGTTTCGTCTTTGCAACTCCCGAGTAGCACTACCACATTCATTCTTTGCTTGGAAATCATGCTTAAATCATCATTATGCCTCGTAAAAGTGTTTGGATCATGTGGATACTTGAATCGATCTTCATCAATTATTCTCTTCACAAGTCCAAGCATTCCCGCTTTGATCTTCTTAGCTCGAGAACGCGTCACTAGTCCACTTGGCAGCACAATGTCTTCACCAAGAACATCCATGCTAGAAGAGCGCTCGATGCCCACATAAATCTGGCAAATGATGAGAATCTCATTTGCCTAATTTTCTAGTAAGTTGATTTTAACTTTCTTGTATGAATTATGTGACATTGAATGTTAATATTTAGTGTGTGCATGTGCTTTTAGGCAACTATGTATTCACTAAAATCTCGCTTTACCATTATTTCACCGACTAATTACTTATAATTTTGAACTTTGTTCATATAGGATCCTTAGATTTGGATGATGTATATGGAAGATGAAGATCGAGATGAAGATCGAGATGATTTAGAAGACATAGACAACCAATTTATTTTATTTCTTATAATATATATGTATTTTCTTGGTACGACTTGATTAGTATAGTTGTTGTTTTTTGAATTTGAATGTAAAAGATATTGGTGTTAATAAAATATTATTCTTTTTTTGTTGCTTGCGATTCAATTGTGCAAGTTTAGTTTCGTTAATGATATTTTAGAAATACAATAGTTATTTTGTAGGATCTAAAAAAAAATTATCAACATTCAGCTATAGTATAAAACTGTCACGGAAACATAATTGTGACTGTAATTTCCCATCATTGAACTTGAAACCATCATTGTTGTGGTGAAAATTAATAACTTGCAAGTGCACGAATCAACAAGTAATAAAGTGGTTTTTATAAGGAAACCAATATCGATCCCACAGGGAATATTGTCTCTAGTATTAAAAATAAATCTATTGCTAATCAAATTAAGAAAGGAAAAGTGATTGTTTGAATGGTGATGTTGTGTAGCAAAGCAATAATTAAAAAGAAAGCAATTGTGAAAGCAAGACAAGGCAGCGAGAGTAAATAACAAAGATTTTAAAGGATTGATGGAATAAGGATTATGACTTCACCAGTATTACTCCTATTTAGTCTTAATGTATGATAAATTCATTAGGTTAACCTCCTTTCGACCAAAGATAACTAGAAGTTGATTCTTTAATGCATTCTAGTCTAGCAAGCACAAGGTATTTAATTATTTCTAATCTAAACACCGTAATTTAAGCCCTAAGACATGCAAATCCAATAAGCTCTTGTCAAAGTTGTCATTAAGGCACACAATATTACTATTCCCATGTATTCATTGCCCTTCCTTATTATATCCCTTATTCCTAAGCCAATATAATACTAGATCTATCCATATTTTTCATGGAAGCATTAAGAACTACAATGAAATATTAACTATGAATATGAATTAAAACCAAACATGCATTAAAAACTAAATCGTCATAATAGGGTTGCATCATAATCCTTATAGAAATGTAGTTACACATGTTCTTAAGAATAACCATCAAATATTCAAAAGAAAACATATATTGTATAACAAAGAGAATTAAGAAAAGAGAAAACAAATCTAATAGTTAATTGATGCTGAATTTCTCTTCTATTCCTCATTCTTTTGTTTCTCCAAATATGCGTCAAGAACAAGGTTGAATTCCTCCACTAGTTCTGGCTGAAATTCTCCTTTTCTCTAGAACTATTGTGTAGCCGAAATCTCATTGATAAAAACCCTAAAAAATAATATAAAAACCTAATACTCCAGATCTTAGACCTCTGATTTTTCTCTCTAAATTTCCCTCTTTGCTTCTCTGAATGAATGTGTGAATTCTAAAGCTTCAAGGTGTATGGTTTTTATAGGAAAAAAATTACTAGTTGGAATAGGAAAGACTCTAGAGTTACTATCTAACCTAGATTTGATCTTCCAATCTAATAGGAGATAAAATATATAACATTAATAAAATCTCCTAAATTCCCTCATATGGCCGGCCCTGTAGGGTTAATTAAGTCAGTGGTGCCCTCCAAATACTATCACATTCACACTTAGATAAGGAAACAATTCATATCTCTTTAGGAATCAAATTTCTTTTCTACTCTAATTCCTTCTCCAATTATTATCCCAATTAATATATTTAGAATACTCTTACGTCCCAAATGGCATATGATGTGGCAATAAATATACACCAGGCTAGAGAGCGATGATATAGAAATCCCCAATATACATGTATAGATGGCATCCTAGTTGGCAAAGACACTTTCCTTTATATATTCAATGTTCGTCAGGCAAATTATAAGTACACTTTTGATAACCAAATGAACTCTGAATTCACTGATTCCAATTGTAAAAGTTAGGTCTATGTCTTATATATCTAGGAATATCTTGATCACACAAATTGGACATCGAGAAGACATTCAAATTTTAATTTCCCCAAAGAAGTGTAAGTCTGCCCCAACTGCTAAAAATGTTGATCTTCTAAATCAAACTGGTATTGATTGGATGATTCAATTGCAATGAATCATTTTCAACTAAAAGTGCACAAAACCTCTATGGGTTGCTTCAGATATAATTTTTTCAATAAAGATTGTACAGAAATAAGTAAATTCCAGCATTTGTCTTTCTTTCTCTTAAACTAGAAAAATACAATAATTTAGTATTTTTCATTAACAATTAACCCAAAACTAGCTTAAATCCAATATAAAATATGACATAAAAATAGTAACTTTTTATGCCTATGAATTGTCTAAACAGCCCACGTAGAAGATCTTAAACATGATAAGTGATAGAAAAATCAAACAATTATGGTAGAAATGGTCGTCGCAGAAAGATATCTGCAATGAAGGATATACTATAACTAACTCTTTGTCGAGGGTCATTAGCCAGATTCTTGCAAAGTATCTATGACAATAAGTAATTTCAGTGACGAGTGAATTGTCAGCACAATGCCCGTCAAAGTTATTAACATAATTGTGACAAAAATGAAAAAGTGGATCGCTAAAACTCTTTATTGACAAGGCTATAGTGTTGCCATTGTGATAGTCAAATATTTCGTCATTGAACATATTTTAGTGACGATGTCCGTCACATGAACAACTTTCTGTGACGAATTTGGCTCCTTCACAAATAAACATTTTTCTTTTTGTAGTTACATGTAATACTTATCATGTTATATATATATATATATATATATGTCGATTTTATATTTCTCTTAGTCACAAATTCTACGTAATAGGATGATCCTCAACAAAAAGTTTATCCCATAATTGCCAAGTAGGAGAACCACTATATATATAGTGTCAATATCATGTACTGAAATTAAAGTTTTTCATTTTAATTTGTATGTTTAGTCCCTAAGAAATCTAATTTATATGAGGATAAGTATTTAACTATTTAGATACACTTATTTAAACACTTTGCAAAAAAATTAAAAATTGCTATTAACAGTCTAAAAAATTTGATTTTAAGTTACAAAAAACATAGTGACAAAGTCACTTTTGTCATAGAAGATAGAGTAGCAATTACAAAAATAGATTTCGCAACTTAAGCCTGTTTATTAATATGGAAGTGTGACAAAGTTATGTTTGTCACATTGTTTTGCAAGTAAAAGATGAACATGTTTAGGTTGCTTTGGGCTCCATTTCTCACAAAATTCTAACATTGATTGTTGGATGTTGTAACTTATCAACACAAAAATAAAGAAATTGAACTTACCTTTAGAAGTCCAAAATAAGAAAAGATGTGTTCCACAGGTTTTGGTCTTGGAAGAAAATCACAATGAAGGAAATTCTCCTCTAGTCACAATGTAAACATCCCCACTGTCCTATGGCATGTTTGATGGGTGTGTCACTTTTTCTTTTGAGAAGATGTAAGCCAAAACTCACATAAACCTCTTGAAGTATATTTACACAGGTTTAGCCACTTAGCTATATATCAATCTTGCCATACTCTGAAAAGGAGAAAAAATGGGATTTATATATACATGACCTATGGGAGTTACTACTCATTATGGGTGTAACCACCCAAGACTCCAAACCACCAATAACCGCCCATGTATTCGGCAGATGAATTACATTTCCCATTCACACATGATAGGTAGTAATTCATTCTGGCAAGCCAAATATACTTCTTTAATAACAAATAACAATGTTCATATAGGTGGGTACGTTTTGCGACTGCTGAACAAACTTAAATAAATGATTCTTTTTGAGCTGTACCATGAGTAACAATAAAGAATAAAATTTCTCACTTTGAAAAATTATTTCATTATGTCCCAGCTTTCTTCTATTACATCAGTCTAGACGTACCTAATCCTTTTATAAAGCCCACGTCAAACTTTACACATTATTATGTAATCACAATTGTAACTGTGCTTATAAAAACATGATACAATTGGTTGACCAATGAGTCCATAAATTTGATGTCAAATAGATAGAAAACTTCTCATTGTCCTTATTCCTATCCATTTCAAAGCAACTACTTTCTTAGACATATTCCATAGCCTTGTACTATATTACTCATAAGAAACATACTAAAGTACTAGACATTAAAGTCACAGTCAATAGTCACTAAGGACACTAATTGAGATTATTTCAATTTCAGAAACTCACATAGCGAAGAAACATGGATTAATTCATTCATTTTCCTTTATTGTTGCTTAGCACATGTGGTATGAATCACTTGCTATGGTAACATTTCTTTTTTTCTTTTTAAGAAAGAGCATATGTCAATATATCACCATACATATCTTAGTTCAGTTGATTTTAATAGTGCCTAACCTGAGTTCTTTAAGTTCTCGCTATCTCAAAATGTCACACCAAAAACGAACTCATATCTAGCATTAAATCAGGTTATCATAATAATAGGGTTCATTATGATTGGACTTAAATTCAAAAAAAGACCTCATTTTCACCATGTCAAGGCGACAATTTAAAAAAAAGGGTTTTCATTACATTAAGACAGTTTCAAAAAATCTTTAATTTTATGTCTCAACTCAGTTTGCTAGCTCAGCTTCTAAGGTGACTGCTTGTGTGAGAAAGCCAGTCTCAACCTGTTAACATACTTTTCAAATACTTGTACTAATTTCATTGGGGGTTCAACAAGATGCATAAAAAAAACACCAAACATATAGTATTTTCCCAATACATAGAAAAACGAACAATATGATTCATTAACATACAAAGTCATTACACTCTAGCAACAAGATCTAGCATTTATTCACCAAAAAAAAAAAAGAAAACTAGCATTTGACACATAAACATCTCTAGTCACACGCTCAGTAAGAAGGTTTGTTACCATTTTATGTGTAGATATATATTGAATCATCACATCCTTACTTGCAACAAAGTCTCTCACAAAGTTATACATTCTCCCTATGTGTCTAGATTTATTGCGGTATCTACGATCCTTAGAATAGGAAATAGCTGCTTGATTATTACAGTACATTGTTACTGACCGAGAAGCACATATAACAATTTTTAAATTCTCCAAAAATCTTTTAAGCTAGACTGCTTCCTAAATAGCAACTAAGCATGCAACAAACTTAGCTTCCATTTTGGATACAACAGTACATGTTTGCTAATTACTACACTAAGAAATGGCTCCTCTATTCAATAAGAATGCATAACCTAATGTTGATTTGCACTTATTTAAATCGCCTCCCTGAATGGCATATGTGTATCCAATTGAGTGCAAATCACCTCGTTGGTAGCATAACGAATAATTTGTAGTAGCTTGTAAATGCTAAAATCCTTTCAACAGCTTTCCAATGCCTCATTCCAAGATTTGATTGGTATGAACTCACAACCCCACAGCAAAATAAATATATGGTCATGTACATATCATGGCATACATTAAACTTTCAATGGCACAAACAAAATGAACTTTTTCTGTTCTCTTATTTTCTTAAAGAGTTTTAGGACACATGTCAAAGCTCAACCTTTTTACGACAAAAGTATCCTTTGGTTTATAGGTTTTCATATCAAATCATTCAAGAATTTTCCTAATATAAGGCTCTTCTGACAGAGATAGGAGTTTCTTTGAACGATCTTTATAGATTTTAATAGCCAAATTATAAGTTGACCCACCCATGTCCTTCATATCAAAATTAGAGGATAAACAATTCTTAATGGTCATAATATACTCCATGTTATTTCCTGCCAACAAGATATCATCTACATATAAAGATAAAATTACAAAAGTATCATCAAACCTTTTAATATATGCATAATGGTCTTCTTCGGTCATTGTAAACCTATAAGACATTATAGCTCAATGAAACCTTCAATACCATTGTCTAGATGACTGCTTAGGACTATATATAGGTCTTTTGTGCTATTTTCCTTCAACAACGAAACCTACATGTTGTTGCATGTAGATGTCTTCTTTTAAATCTCCATTAACAAATGCAGTCTTTACATTGATTTGATGTAATCCTAAGTCTATATGTGTGACGATAGCTAACATCAATCTTACAGAGGAAAATCTGACAATTGGAGTAAACGTATCTTCATAGCCAATACTTTTTTTGTTGGATATAGCCTTTTGCTACTAAACGAGCTTTGTACCTTCAATAGTGTCATCCACCTTATGTTTAATTCGTAAAACCTAATTATTTCGAATGGCTTTACAATTAAGAGGTAAATCATCCAAGTCCTAAAACATAATTGACTCTCATTGATTTCATTTCTTCTTCCATTGTTCTTAAGCAGACGATGAGATAGCCTTATCCATAGTTTTAGGCTTATCACTATCATGTGTTGCAATCAAAAAAGCTTTCCTTTCATTCTCAAAATGACATCGAAAAGTAATCATATAGTTACTTTTTCGTATTAGTAAATCCTCTGGAACTAATCCAATAGTCATATAAGTCCCACTAGTCATAGAAGGTCTAGACAAATCCTGAAACAATTGACTATATGTGACCACAATATCCGGATCATCCAACTCTTCCAATCATACACTTTTGTTATTATAACCTCTACTATGATACTCATTCTCCAAAAATTTGACATCTCATGATTTCAATTCAGTCATACCTCCATGTGCAAGTTCACCAATGAACACATACCATTTGGAGTGTTTAGAATATCTTATAAATATAGATTTTTTCACTCTTGGACCCAATTTCTTATATTTATTCGAAGAGTCATGAGCATAAGCAGTCGAACCCCAAGGTTTCCATTCCATAACGCATAAGTTATAGAGGTGACTAATTTTGTACGCACATGGTTAAGTATGTAGACAACAACTAAGAGCGTGGACCCATTACGAAATGGGCAGATTATCTTGCGCCATCATAAACTGAACCATTTCTAGCAAAATCATATTCTCCTTTCCACTACACCATTTTGTTACGAAGTATAAGGAATCATCAATTGCATTTGAATACATATACTCTTACAAAACTCTTTAAATTGCTCTGATAAGTATTCACGCCCATGATCTGTTCTTAAAACCTTAATTGTTTTATTTATTTGATTCTCAACCATATTTATATATTTTGTGAAGCGACTTAACACTTATTACTTATGGAAAATCAAATATAGATGCCCAAAATGAGTTAAATCATCAATAAGTCTAATAAAATATGAAGCACCATGCCTTACTCTTACATTCATTGGGACGCAAATGTCATAAAGAATTAATTGCAATGGATTTTAAGCTCTAGTTCCTTGACCAAATGGTTTTCTACTTGATTTTCCAGCTAAGTAGTTTCACATAGGCCTTCTCTAGCTAACCTTTTCAATATGTCTTGTCCAATATGTCCTAATCTAGTATGCCAAACATTCACATCAACATTTGAAATATTAGGAGATGTAACATATGAAAAACAACTATCACTGATATAATAATTTTCCAAATCGGTGTCCAACACCATAAAACTATCCAACAAAAAACCAATACCTATTAAAACATAATTTAAATATCAAAAATATTCTATCCAAACGATAAGAGATAACCTAAGCTAAGAAAGACAGTAACAAAGATATTAGATTTCGTTGAATCTAAGGTGCGTAAAGTACATTATGGAGCAATATTGTACAACCACCACACATGACTAACTTGTTGGTGCCAATACCTTTCACTTCAACTTTAGAGTTGTTCTCCACATAGATTCATCTAGTTTGAGACTGAATTCAACGATACTCCACAAAAGCTCCTTGATTTTTAGCTACATGGTCTGTAGCCCCATGAGTCTACAGTCCACAAAGGACGACATTCAATTAACAATGCAGAGCTTGAAACAAATGCTAAATTTACAATAATGGAGTTGGGTTCTACCTTTTTAGGCTCAATGCACTCACGAGCGAAATGACCAATTTTGCTACAGCCATAGCTTTTCACTTTACTCTTGTCATTCTTACGAGCACATTTGTTTTTCTTACCATAGGTTTTCTCTTTGGTTTTACCAACTGAATCAGATTTTTCTTTTCCTTTCCATTTTTGCTTACACTTAGAATATGAATTATTTCATGTATTGGATGCCAAAGCATAAACCTCAGTTCAAGTTCAAGCAGCCTCAAGGCACTCTTATTTAAACTTCAAAAGTATTGATATTCTCATTATGATCCATATTGATGTTCATATGATCCCATGTATTAGGAATAGATCACAACTTGAATTGTTGTTCATTTGTAAGATTATCTCTAGCTGATTTGAGTTCCCTGATCATGTTTGACATTTCCTTAAGATATTGAGCCATTTTATGATTTAGGGTGCTTCTTATAAGTATCAAACTTAATAGTGAGCTTTCTTGATTTGATGGTCGATGTGCTATCAAACTTGTCTTTTAGGGAAATCTACATGGCTTGGGCAGTCTCAAAATGCTAAAACTCGCACATGAAATCATCATCCATGCTACTTAGTAGAATTATGCGAGCAATAGTATTCTTCCTCTTCCAGGCTATATAAGCCTCAGAGTCTCTACTGACAGGACCCATCCCACCAGGGTCCTGCCTGCGTGACCTAATGTTGCCACTAAGCCACAAGCAGTCGATAAAATCCGTTACACTACTATTCCAAAGCCGACGAAACCAACAGACTAAAAGAATTTCTCTACTGCCGGAAATTTTATTAGAAATTTCGACAGCATTTCGACTGTTTTCTAACACTCCCCAAAATGCTAAAAGTCATAACCTGCAGGGAAAAACATTTCTATACAAAATTTATTCTACCAGCACGCCTTTCCCACACAAATAAACCACATTTCAGTACACAACCCAACACTTAAACAAATATATTGTCTAAGTACGGTGTAGCTGGACTCAGTCTAAAACTGAGCTGCCTACATACCCTTTCTACATAGGATCAAGCTACATGTAGTTCCGATCGCATATTCACGCTAAATATGCCGCATCAGATACAATTACTATTAGCCTTTCCTAAACAATTTAACAGAATATAACTTACAGCTTGGCGGCATGATTCCTCGCCCGAGCTAGCAACACCCTGCTTGGCGGCATAATCCCTCGCCCAAGCAGCTCTCAATCACAAAATCATTTATTCTAGGGAACCATAACACAATATATAAATTCTACACAATAATATATAATTTCCACACGTTGTGCATTAATCAATTTACACCCAATTTCCATATTTTTCAATCACAAGTAATTCAATTTAAAATAAACATTCACAAAGCAATTTATTCATTATACCCAAATCCACATACGCAATCCAATCGATTCTCAACAATCAAACAATAATTCAACTAAATTCAAACACAATTCTTTCAGCAATTTATTTACCATTCCCAGTGCAATAATCACATAATATATACACATATAATATTTCTGTAACCGTCATTATCAACCATGAACTTCAATCACATAATCCAATCCTTTATTCTGAATATACCAATTCACATCACAGCAATTACCAAACATAATTACACACATCTATATCACTAACCACCACAAATCTCATTTTAACAGTTATTGACAACATTGCTCTTAACCGGGTAAATTCCAAATACTCAACTACAATATACGAATTATATATCAAAACGAAGCTTGCGGAAAATATAGTACAGTGGTCAACTCAATTTACCCGTATATCACCGACGGTGGCCAGAATTTGGCCCGAAACTCACGGCCAAAAGGGGTTTTCCCCAAACTATCTAAACTAGAGGGAATCTCATTAAATTGATGACAAAATCAGGTTCCTAAGGTCCAAATTAGCGGAAAAGAAGCTAACCCGCTGCCGGAAACTGACCGGAATCTGGCGAACAGAGGCAAAACCCACTTACCAGCTTCTCGCGTTTTCCGGCGATCTGGCGGTTCCACGAGCGCTCGCCAGCCAGGTTAGGTAGAGGGAAGGACCGGCTTCAATCTCCGGGTGATGGCGCGGCCAGATTCTCGCCGGAATCCGGCGAACAGACATAAGAACCAGCCGGCTTTCTCTCAAAGTTGCCGACGGTCTGGGCGGTCTCTCGGCTACTCCCGGTGTCGCTGAAACAAGGGAGTCGCTGGATTCAAGTTCCCGAGTCATTTCTGGCCTGAGCTGGCCGGAAAACGGCCGTTGTCGGCGAAGAGAATGGAGGCGCGGGGTGGGGTGCACAGGCCAGAATCGGGGGCGTCGGAAAGGGGGGGTTCTGGTATTTTCCAGACCCCTCTCTAATAATTAAATATTAAAACAAGGGCAAATGGTCATTTCGCACTTTTTGCAGAATTACCAAAATGCCCCTCTCAATCTTTCGGCCATAACCTCTCGGTTTTAACTCCGAATCGAGCGTGCTGCTAGTCTACGAACTCGTATCGACTAGCTCTACGCAACGATACCACAGTCAAAGCCATAGCACGCTCACACAAAAAGTCAATCCCGAGCCCTTCCTTTGTCAAACTTGGTCAACTCGGTCAACTTTGAGAAATTTTCAATATCTTCTCGGGACGGGATGTTACACTACTATGTTGAACAGTGAGCCTTGCTAAGGTTCCACCATGGCCTCTTGTTCCTCTAAAACAAGTTGTATTTTACAACTCTAGATGTCGTAATTATCACCATTGAGCTTCTCACCCTTGTGCAATTTGACCGCAACATTCTTAGTAGCAAATGCCAAATCAAAATGAGTAATTACATAGAGATGCAAAAAGGATGTTCAAAATAGAACACTTTTTAGTTTTGTAACAACATAAACCAAAATAATGATCAATCAAATACAAGGAACGAAGTCAAAAATTCGTTGATGCTTCTAATCATCTTTCAATTCCAAATATTTTAATCATCATAAAAATTAGTTTATTTGTGCCAAAACATTTCTACAAGTGAATTTATTATAATTCCAACAGTTCTAGAACACCCCACTTATAATTTATACTAAAAAAATTAAATAAATATGCAAACAAATTGCATAAATAAATAATCATAGTAACATAACAGCATAGTTACATCAAAACAAGATGTCCAATATTTACAAAAAAATATTGATAACAAGAATATAAACTTAAAAGATGCTAACATATGAAGCATAGTTCAATATCTATCCCCATGAGCCTCCCAAAACAAATTATTATAATTCTTAAAGTAAAGCATAGTTTACCTCTAGGTTCCATCATGAGAATATCCCTCAAAATTGACTGTATTATACTAATTCCAAGTACTTGTTTTCCCAACCAAGGACCTTTGAAGCACTTAGTGCCCATTTTCCTTGCGCTTCATAAACTTGGGTGAATTGATAATGTTGTAGTTCGCAATACTCCACTAAGTATGGGGCATTTTTCAGCCAACTCAATTTCACATAAGAAGGCACCATAGCTATTCACGTGCCAAGAATAAACTTTCTCTACAATGGTAGATAAAATACCATTGTACTCATCTAGTTTGTATTGCTTGTAATGTGGTCCGAGGTCATTAATCATAAGAAAACAAAACATATCAAGAATAACATTAATATGAGTACACATATCATGGTCATGCCTCTTCTAATAACCCATGTAATCATCAACAGTCAGCATCTACAAATAAAACAAACAAAATTTTGTCAACAATAAAAAAAATTAAAAATAAAAACCTTGAATTATTTTCATAAAATGAGATAATAGAGTATTTTTTTCCTTTTTATAAAAACAATTTCTTCCACAGCCTCAAAATACAGCGCACATTATATAATAAAAAAATTTAGAAAAATATTTTATTTGGGCCCAAAAATAAAACAAAATAATTTTGAAGCAAAATGGCAAAAAAATATGGTTTAAAACCAAACTTATAAGACTTCACGTTTCATACAAGCACAATTATGCATGTGGGAAACCAAAAAAACTAGTTCTGTTTTGTTAAAAAACATACCAAGAGCCCTACTTTAGGGGCTCATATCTCTCTCATTTCTTGACCAAATTAAACAAATAATACATCACTAGAAGTATTTCACCTTTCTAAAAAAATTCAAATCAACATGTCTCATAGATTACAAAGAGTTAATTGTTGTGGTAAAATCAACTCGCAAGTATACGAATCATTTTCAAGTAATAATAAAGTAGTTTTAAGAGTAAACCAAGTATCGTATATAAGAGAATTTTGAAATACTTATTCTAATTAAATCTAAATACTAACTTGAACACCCAAATTTGTTTTCTAGCAAGCAATTAAATTAAAAACTAAACTACTAAAGCAACTTAAACAAAGGCAAAGAAGAGTAAAGAGCAAATTTTAATGAGTTTCAACCAATAATGATGAACAAGAGCTATGAAATTCACCATTAATTAATCCAATTTATTAATTATTTTGCAAGAATTGAATGACAAGAGTATTATTGATAATTCAACCAAGCTCAACCAATACAAACACATTAGGAACTATTATCTATTTCAACTAGTAGTAAACTCCCTAATTACGTTGGAAACATCATCTAGAAGGCTTTATAGGACGGTTCTAATTTGCAGTATTAAGCATCATTGTAAAAAGTCGTAACAATAAATGACGGACAAAAACTATCGTCTTTAGAATTAAATATGACAATTTAACGCGTCGTCTATATAACCAAGTTACATTAGATCCACATGGAAAATTTACAAATCTGTGATGGGCAAAATGCGTCGCTCATAATAGTATGATATGGAAAAAAGAACGTCGCTGTTGGTACTAACCATGACAGACAAAGTTCATCGTGTATCATCAAACTCGATATCATGTATTCTTATAAACTATGATGCACATTATGAATAGTGTATTCTTATAAAAAAAGATGCACAATATGCGTCATGTATGCTTAACAAGCAATGCCATCATCATCATCAAAGGCTTGCCTCCCATGGCGGACTCGTCTCTCCTTGTCCTTCTTCTCCCTCTTCACAGACATTGCTCAACATACAAATGACACCATCAACTACTGTCTCCTCCGTTTCCTCGACATCAAATCCTCTCCGACCCCTTCCTTCCTTCTTCACGGCGTCACTTCCTGCAACATCACCCTCAACCTCTCTCGCGACCTCTGGGTCTGAGTCTACGCCCCCAAATCCCAATCCAATTCCATTGCATAAATATGATATCCTTGTACATCATCGGCTTCTCTTTTTCACTACCCACAACAAAGAAATTTTAAGATCAACAAAGAAAGATAAACTAAAAAAGAAAACAACAAAAATCACAACAAAACCTCTAAAGAAAAATCTTAATCTTAACTATTTTTTTCTTGCTAGTTCTAATATTGAGAGTCAGTTTGCTTTCTCAACATGGGGTATGAATACTGTTTCAAAATAAGGTGGAGCAAAAAACTCCCTAACACCATTAAACCTGCATTTTGAAGGTCGGCATTTTCTTTGTGCTGCATCTTAAAGGTCAGCATTTTCTCGGTACAGACAGGCAAGTCAATCTCTTTGGTATTCTGGCTTCTTTCGCTGTAGGGGTCGTTGAACATGACTTTTCATCGTCGCCATCGCCTTTGTCTTCGCTCTTTTTCCCTCTTGTTGGTTTCATATTTATCAGTTTCAAAGATGTCTGTATAGAAATTTTGGCGATTACCCATTTTTTACCTTCCAATTCTAAAACTCCATCTACTTGCAACTTCTTTGAGAATCCCATATTTTAAGCCACCAAAAAAGAACCAAAACCCAAGAAAGAAAGAAAAAAAAATACTCTTTGCAGCTCAATAAAATAAGAAGATGGGTTTTGATCTAAGAATCAGAACAAACTTAGAAAACTAGCTAGAAGAATCAGATTGAGAAAGAGAGGAAGAGGAATAAGAGAAAATGATCTTTGTTTCTTTGCTTTGTGAAGGAAGTCTTTGGGGCGGCTAGCTAGAGAGAGAAAGAGAGGGTTTGAGAAAAGATAAATATAAAAAGAGTTAATTGAAGACTTTGACTTAGGGAAAAAGAGTTTGTTTTTATTTTACTTTGACTTAGGGAAAGATGATAGAAAGATGGTAGTACGTCGTCAATGAAGAAGAGGTTTGGGGAAAAGGGTTTGGGAAAAGGACTTTGATAGAAAGATGAATTATGTGGGAAATAATTGAAGAACAAGTTGACGTATATATTACTTTAGACGACGCACAATGTACGTCGTCAATAATGGAAGTGCATCGTGTATGGCATTTTGAAACGATGCACATGAGCGTCGTGTATGGCATCTTAAAACGGTATCATTTTAATGACGACGTACAGTGTTCATCGTGTAATATCTTAGTATTGACGATCCACTATTGTGCATCGTCTTTAGTTAAATTGAACGATGCCGTGTCACTATACACAATGGTTTTGACCATCACATATAAAATAGTTTACATGATGGTTTTCCACTGTCGTGTTAATTGCCATGTCCTGCCCCCTCGGCTCCAGTCATGGACACGTGGATTTTATGTATTTTTTATTGTAAACATCAACGACGTTTTTGTGTTGTGTGTCATAATTTTTGAATTTTAATAAGACATTCTATAATTTTCTCATTGCAATTATGCAAAAAAAATTAATAATTATTTATTAATTCAAATTGTGCCGTCTTTGATATTTATTACAACGTTTCCCTTTTAATTTGTCGCAAATTGTATTTTGTCGATCGTCATAATATCATCTTTTTTTCTTGTAGTGCAGCAAACAGTAATTGGCAACACCAGTACATGTAGTGTTGCTAAAAAAGAGCGCATCCAAAAAGGGACACCAATTGCAACTATGTCGCCTATTGGTACGATAGGTGACAAACTTACAATTTTTATCGCCTATCATTTTCTCTTGTATTTTCAAAATATGTGGGCTTCAAAACCATTTAACACCAAGTCACCTACCATTCCACATCTATTTATAACTTATTCTCATCTATTCCACAACCTATTCTCCATTATGAATGTTACAGTTTCTATCTGTTACATCTCTTTCTTGCCCTCTCTCTTAAGTGAATGTCAGCTGGTACTGGTTTCTTTGATGATGACTCCTTTTTAGGTGCTCAGCTAGTATTCATTCAAGATAGATAAAAAGAATGAAATATTTTTATCATGAATATCTTTAAGATATTCCACCCACTACAATTCATAGAAATGTGTGTCTCAAGTAGTTCACGTACCTCATGATCAATGATTTCCTTCTTAGCACACTATGTTGGATCCTCACTAGATGATCTTGGTTTTGGATGTTTCTCAGAAACCTACAACCAAATATGTTTTGACTCAAACGAGGCTTACCATCATCTTCTCACTTAGCCATTTCCATATGCCGATGGAATTGTAAACATGCTCGCTTCCGAGATTGTTTGTTATGTATTGTTAATAAATTAATAATAATTTATATTTAATTGAGAATGTTCTTTATGTCTTGTAATAGCAATATTAACAAATCTGATAAACTTAAGTTCATTTTTAACTCATATTGCTTGTTATATATTGTTAATAAATTAATAATAATTTGTAATAGTAATTGGAACAAAAAATTATATTAAATTAAACTAATATAATTCTTTTCCTCCTCACTGATAATTATTGAAATTTTCTAAAATAGTTATTTAATTGCTTTAAAATTTTTCAAAATAATTCTTCTAAGTTTATTTAGTTTACTAAATAATAAATTTAAATTAGCTTACTTAATTAATAATTTAAACTAACTAAATTAATCAATTTCAAAAAATTAATTAAAAAAGAACACTACTTCGTTAAAATAGCAATGCATGGCATCATTAAAGGTAAGAAATAGTGATGCCATGCATTACCAAAGATTAAAAATTGCGACGCTATGCATCGCTATATGTTTATTTTTTTTTCTATTTTTTTTTTAAATTTAGTAAAATAAATATTTAATTTCATAAACTATTTAACAGCATCATCGTGTGTTGCTTAAAGTAAATGATGACACTATTCATTTATGTTTGTCATTCTGCTTTTTAGTTTTTATTTTATTTTATGTTTTATTTAAAAATAAATATTTATTTTCATAAAATTAGTAAAATTAGTTTCTTAAAATTATATTAGTTTTCTAAATTAATAATTGAAATTATTAACCCAAATTTATAATTTAAATTAATTTAATATAATTTAACTTAATAACATAATATTTTAGTTTCCATAATATTTTTTCAATTAATTTTACCACACACATCTTCGAACTTCAATTATCATTTATATCGCCTATTATTAATTAAAATTTGTTCACCTATTCAACTAAATAAATTAACCCTCAATTAATTTCCGCCACCCGTTACAAACAACTATTCTTTGCTTCGCCTATGTAATTTAACCATTCTTTTATCTTAATTTGTTTAATAATTTTCTTTTATTTTTGTTTCATATTGCTTTTTTTCATTGTATTGACCTTTTTTATCTGTGGAATCATCAATCCAAGATGAAATTAGCAACTCGATTATGCGTTAATTCTACTAAGTTATCACAAACTCCAAGCAAGTAAGTTTATATTAAGTATTAATATTGTTTGTAGCTAGCGGGTTTTTTGAATATTTTTTACATTTATGTCTTTTTTGTTTGTTTAGTGTTTAATTTTTAAATAGTTGCAATACAATATGATTATTGCACTAATAAATATGATTGTGGAATGGATAAGACATGGATCTATTCAAATAGAATATCAGATCAATTTGCCAAATGTGTGAAGGAATTTTTAGAGTTTACTGTGAAAAATGTAAATGATTGTAATGCCATCAGTTGTCCTTGCATGAAATGTGGAAATATGACATCGCATTCTCTTAAGAACATAAAAGATTATATATATTGGAATGAATTTGATAGTAATTACCGAGGATGAATTTGGCATTGTGAAACTTGTGAGTCTGCTAGTGTTGGGACATCTTTACAATTTGAGAATGTAGATGTAGAATTTAATGAAGATGATAATGGTAGTGAGGAAGATGTGACATATAACAACATAAAAACAACCTGTGATGCCTTTAATAATTTTGACAAAAATATTTTTAATAATCCTAAAGAATTTGCCTATTTGTTGGAGGATGCAGATACACTTTTGTACCCAGAACACAACTATTTTACCAAGTTACCAGCTATGGTCAAATTCTATAACTTGAAATAAAGATATGGACATTCTGATGAAAGATTTAATGGGATGTTGAAGTTACTTTATGAGATTCTACCATGTGATAATACTTTGCAAACATCCATTTACAATGTTAAAAAGACTTGAATGCATTGGGCATAGAGTATGAAAAGACACACTTATGCTTTAAAATTGTATTTTGTTTAGAAAACAATATGCGAATCTGAGTCAATTTCTTAAATGTGGATCATCTAGGTTGACACTTGGAGAATATAAAACTGTTACCAAAACACCATTTAAGGGTTTATCTACTTTCCAACATTCTATATTTTAGAAGAATGTTCCGCAGTATTGAAACTCCTAAAAGTTTAACATGTCATGCAAATGAGAAATAGTTGTAAAGGGTAAAATACAACACCCATCAAAATCTTCAGTTTGGAAATTGGTTGACCATTTTTTGCCAGACTTTATAGCAGAAGATAAAAATCTTAGACTTGGTATTGTAGCAAATTAAATGAATCCACATAGTTTACAAAGTATGTGTATAGTTTTAGGTCTATGATCACAGTTGTGTATAATCTTCCTCCTTGGTTTTGTATTAAGCATAAATTTATGATGTTAACTCTTCTAATTTCTGGACCTAAACAACCCAACAACCATATCTATATATAGTTCGAGCCATTAATTGAAGACTTGAAGAAGTTGTGAGAAGAGAGTATTACACTGTTTTATGCTTATTGCAGGGAAGAGTTCACTTTAATAGCAGTGTTACTATGGAAGATAAATGATTTTCCTGCTTATGGCAACTTGTCTAGTTTAGCAGTGAAGTGATGTCATGCTTGTCTAGTATACAGTGGAAACACTTTTTCTCAACACTTACAACATGATAGGAAAATGAGTTTTGGTAAGCATATGAGATTTCTCCCTATAAATAATCTTTACAGAAAGCAAAAAATTACTTTCAGTGGGTTTTAAAAATTCAAAGTGCCACAGATACCATTGATCATAGAGGAAATCTTAATTAAGCTCAATGCTTGTACTTTCGATGACACAAGCAAAGGTAAAAAAATTTAGGGCGAAGATATTGAATAAGTCAATATTTTTTGAACTGGAGTATTTGGAAATCTCTACATATACAACACAACTTAGATGTCATGTATGTGAGAGCATAGTTGTTACATTGTTTAATATTCCAGGTAACATGAAGGAGGAAATAAATGCTAAGTTAGATTTAGTGGAGTTTGGTTTACGGCTTGAATTGACCTCATAGGTTAATGGAAAATGAATTTTTTTTACCTCTAGCTTGCATTACATTATCCATGCAAGAGAAGAATTTGTTCTGTTAGTGCTTGGCAATGTTAAGGGTTCTAGATGATTACTCTTCAAATTTATGAATATTATGAGAATTGAGGAGTTGAAGTTGGTAAGGATGAAGTTCCATGATAACACACATTGATGCAGCAACTCTTACTTCTTACAATTCACCCAGTACTTTCTAAAACTGTGTGACATGAAATTACAAGACTTTGTTTCTTCTTCAATGCCATTTGTAAGAAGTCCATCCATATGGCTAAGTTGGATGAAATCCAGGATGATCTTGTGGTCACATTGTGTTTGATGGAGAATTTTATTACACCATCATTTTTTGACAATGATCCATTTAACTGTGCATTTGACACGATAAGTTAGATTGCGAGGGCTAGTATATTTCAGGTGGATGTACTCATTTGAGAGATACTTGAAAATATTCAAATGTTATGTTCACTAAAATATCATCCATGAAGGAATATGTCGATACTCCTATTAAAGGTATAAAGATACAATCAATTGATTAATTGCTTTAGGAGCAAGTCCATGGTTTTTTTACTCTAGAACGTGCCAAAAGTTGAACTGTACAGAAGCACATATACTATAGCATGTTTATAAAGTACATCAATTTTGTTGTAATCATTTTTATGTATTATTAATTTGGTTAATATATATGTGTGACAGTATTCATTCAGAAGCCTTAAAAGGTGATAGGAAAAATAAAGGAAAGATAGCAAAATGGCTTCAAGATGAACAAATGTACATTTATATATTGGTTACGTGCTAAGATATGATAATTATACATTTATGCTCAACGTATATGTTATGCTAGTGCCAAGGACAACATCTTTATATTAGCTTATATGACTTACTAAGGGTTATAAGAGAAACTTGGGATGTCAATTATAATTGTTTCCACCTTATAAGTTTCAAGTGTGATTGGGTAGACAACAATATTGGTGTGAAAACTGATGAAATAGGTATTACATTTGTCAACTTCAACACAATTAGAACTAAATTAGATCCATTCATTACATCACCACAAGCACAACAAGTGTTTTATGTTGAAAATCAGTTGATCCAACTGTAGCCCATAGTATTAATTCCACCATAACATGACGTATTTGTAGATGATGAATTAGTTAAAAGATTACCTTGGAGACATTGTGATGGATCATACCATGTTTTCCAATCGATTTCCGAATGTGGATGTAATTGATCTTAATTATAATGAAGACTCAGAGAAGGTTTACATTCATGACTAACTGCAAAGGGATAGGAATATGATTAATCAATTATAATATATAGGAACTCATTTGAATTTCAATTTTAATTATAAAACGATAAATTTATTTGTTTTATTTAATATTATTGTGATGTTAATTTCATATTATTGCGGCATTCATTTCTTAAAATCTTTGTTAATTTATTTCTAATGTTAATTTCATTTTTAAATATTCTTGTTTTAAAATTATTTTATATATTAAATTAAAAGATAATTATAAATTAAATTAAATTATAAACTATAATAGAATTAAAGGAATAGGTGACAAAATATTTAAAAATTAATACAATTATTAAATTTCATTCTAATATAGTGATAAATAAAAATTTAATTTTTTGAATTAAAGTATTAAATCAAAAGTATAAAATTAAAAATTGTAATGAAATTACAGGGTAATTATAAATTTATTATAAAATTAAAAATAAAATAAAATATTAAATTTATATTCAATATTAAATAATATGATTTTAGCGACGCTTAATAATAGGTTTTAGCGTTGCACTGCTTGTTGTGTTTAAATTATATTAAATCATAATTTAAATTGAAATAAAAATAAAAATTAAAAGTAATGCAATTATTTAAATTGAAAGTGTGAATTAAAAATTAAAGTAATACAATTATGCATCGCTAAAAGATGAAATTATAGTTGAAGATTTTGAGTTTTTATTTTTTCTAGCTTTCCTTTTCATACCCGCGTATTTTCTCTTCATCTTCTTCTTCATCTCTGCCAAAAACTATTTTTGTAAACTCAAAAAGCCTTGCACCCATGGCCAGCTTTTTTTTATCAATAACCGATCCTTTTAGCAACCAAACATCAAAACTCAATCCTTGTAGCCCTCTGAAACTCTAACCACTACGTATCCATCTCCTCAACTTCTTCATCTTCAACTTCATCATCAAAACCCAAATTCAAAACCCAACCCTCAATATCTGCTAGCATTGGCACCGCGGTCCATCAAAATCCATTTACTGATCGTCGTGGCAAGTCCATCAAAACCCAACCTTCCATCTCCTTTCTTACCGCCTTTTCATGAGTTGCTTTCTACTTTTTTTTTTTAATTTAAGATTTGAGATGTATTATTTCTTGAAAGACTAAGATTTATCGGTAAATCGTTTAGGTAATTAGTGGGGTCTGTGACTCCTATTCATCTTCTCATGACCGCCATGACTCCTTTTAATCTCCACATCGCCACTGCCAACATTGTCAGTTTTGTTATGAATGGTTTAGGAAATAAAATTATCAAATGACACATAATATTTAAATTTACAAAAATGGCCCTAAAGCGTAGCTTATTGTTTAAATTTTCAAATGACCCTAAAGCCGCCTATTACATACACAACTTAATGCTACGCTTTATGGCCATTTTTGTAAATTTAAATATTATGTGTCGTTTGATAAATCAAATGTTTCTTGTTTTGGTTGGATTGTGTATGAATGTTGTGTCAGTTTCATTATCAACTATTCATAAGTATTTTACTAGGTTTTGTAAATTTTGGGATATCCACAAAACACGGGAGACTCTACCAAGATTTTCATAGACTCTACCCATTCGATGTGAATGATCATTGACATTGTTGACAATTTAATGGAGATTAATGGACTCATTTGACCAGAACACTCTCCTAACTGATGAGTCGTCACCCTCTGATGATGCAGGCCATAACATTCAAAAGATCACTAAAAATAAAGATAGAGAACCTACCATGTGTTTTTAGAAAGGCTTCAGGTGGAAAGAACCAATTGCAATTAAAGTATAATGAAGTTGGAGCTCTGCTAAACCATACCACAATGCAAATGAATAGTTGGAGGGCCCGCTAACCCAGTCAATGGTACACATTTTAATTAAATGTTGTAAAAATGTGTCTCCTACATTGAAGGATAACCTTTGGAGTGAAATACATGTAATAAAATGTTATCTCATGTTTTTCAATTCTTATATTTGAATTTAATGATTTAGTCAACATATTATGAAATTTGTTTAATTCTTTTTTATTGATAATATTTTGTAGTATTATTCCTGTAAAGATGACTCGACCAAGGACATAACCTCGAGAGATTGTGCAAGGAAGTGAAAAATATTTAAGCATTTTTTATATCGAAAGTATGTGAGCTCGTACTTGCAGACACCTGAGGTCTTCAAGCATCCACCACGCTCATGTATATCTTCATTATGCAAGAAAATTGGGACGAATTTCTTAATTAAAGATTTGATGAATAGTTTAAGGTAAATAAATATTGTTAAATCTTTGTTACCGATGTAGATCCATATATATATATATATGTCTAAATGTATGTGTTTAAAATTTTGCATAAATTAAATGAAGATTTTTCCTGCAAAAGACAATGGAACAAATATCAGCATAGGCTTGGTTCAAAGGAATATGCGCGATTAGAAGTTGAAATGGTACATACAATATATATATATAGAGAGAGAGAGAGAGAGAAAGAGATTCTAAAATCAGGATTGTCGCTAACTATATGTTATTAGTGACAAAAATGTATTTTTCATCACTCATAGTTTATTTTTAGTGACGATATTTTCATATGTGTCACTAAAAATATATTTTTTGTGACAATCTTCATTTTAATAAAATGAGTATAGAGTACTTCTACAATAAGGATATCTTCATTTATTAAAATGATGATAATCACTAAAAGTATAATTTAGCAACAAAGCTGGATCTATCGTCACTAAAAATAAACTACCATTGACGAAAATTTCATATTTGTCACTAACAACATATTATTTTAGAATTACTCCAGACCTTAAACCTTTGATTTCTTTCTCTATATTCTCCCTATTCCATTCCTTTGGGTGTATGGTATTTATAGGAAAAGTTTTACTAGTTGAAATAGAATAGACTCTAGAGTTAAAATCTCACCCTAAATCTGATCTTCCAAGATAATAGGAGAAAAAATATGAAACACCAATCAAATCCCCTAAATTCTCTCATATGGCTGGCCCTATAGGGTTAATTAAGTCATTGGTGTGCTCAAAAGGATATTACATTCCCACTTAGACAAGAAAGCAATCCATATATCTTTAGGAATCACATTTATTTCCTACTCTAATTCCTTCTCCAATTATTATCTCAATTAATGTTATTGGAATAATCTGAACTTCCCAAGTGGCATATGATGTGGTAATAATAAAAAACTTGGCTAGAGAGTGACGATGTGGCAATCCCCAATCATCGATAGTTGGCAAAGACACATCCCTTTTATATCTTCAATGTTCGTCAAGAAGATTCCAAGTACACTTTAGATGACCAAATGAACCTAAATTCATTGCTTCTAGTTTCAAACGTTAGGTCTATGTATTAGCTTTTCAGAAATATTTTGATTGCACAAAATGCACACTGGAAGGCACTGAAATGTCAATTTCCCTAAAAGAGTGTAAGTCTATTGCAACTGCTAAAAATGTTGATTTTCTAAATCAAACTGGTACTTATTGGTAATCAAATTGAAATAAAACTTTACTGAATTGAACCTTAATGAATCATGAATCATTATCAACTAGAAACCTCCATATATGATTCAGAAATACATTAACTTCCAGCATGTGTCATTCTTTCTCTAGAAATAGAAAAGTACAACAATTTAGTATTTTTCATAAACAATTAACTCAAAACTACTAAAATCCAACATGAAATATGGTATAAAAACAATACTTTTTATGCCTATCAATTGTACATGGGCTACGCCTGCATGTTGTAGTGCTGAAAGGCTTAGGCTTGTACATGTGTGTTATGCCAAGGCTGTGCCATTACCTGCATGCTTAAGTGTTGAAGGGCTTAGGCGTGTTGGCATTGATGCACGCTATAACTGAGGACCCATGCAGCCTGTGTGCCTAGTGTGGCCGAGGAATGCACTGCATGGCCTCGTGTGCGGACTTGTGCATGCACCAGGGATGCAACCGAAGGTGTGACTCGATGACTTGGCTCGATGGTTAGTGTTGGCTCGGACCATGGTGGGCACGGTGGTTGTTTGGCTACACTTATATGGTGATGAGGCTTGCTGGCTGAAGTCTGAAGACATGTGGCAGGCTTGCCTACAATATAGGCTGAGTGGAGCTAATAGTGGGAATGACTGTGGGCAAGCGATTAGCAGTGGTTGCTAGAAGTGAGCTTACCTTATTGCCTTCGTGGCAAGCATCAAAGGACCCTATTGCACGTCCAGACATATATGACATATGCTTGCTGGTGCCAGCATGTCCTAGGTAGTTGGGGTTTTCAACTGCCATGGCCTAACCTAGCTATGTCAGGTGTCCTAGCAGCTGGGGGATGTCAGCTGTATGTTTTTAGCTATATGCTAGAGTTGCTTGAGTTACCAAGCCAGAGGGATGCATTATTGAAATCCTTAGCATAATCTTGGCCGATTTTTGTTGTTCTTATTGAGTGAAAGAAAAGGTTAGGGGTGAAATGCTTGTGTGTTGGCTACTTGTGTGTACATAATTCAATGTGATTACCCTTGTGTTGTGTGCATTGGCTGTGTGCTTCACATCAATTACTGTGTATTGTGTGTTGGCTGACTAAGGAAGGCATTCTTAGGCCTTACAAGAATGAAAAGTTTAGCCTCAGAATTTGACCCTGTAACAGTTAGTATCATAGCCAGGTTTGATGGCTGGTGGTGTTGCTGTTGATGCACTGTGTAAGCTGGTGGCAAGCTTGGAAGACTTCCTCGGTGCTCTTCCTAGTGACTCGGCTATAAGTATCTCTGTTTGTATGGAACAATTTGCTGCGAATGTGGAATCTATTGCCCAAAAACTTGCTTCTTTCATCACTGAAACTCATGAGAAGCAATCAGAGCAAGTGGAGGATATAGGGTCCTTCACCACTATTGAGAAGGATTTTTTCGTGTTTCGAAGCTCTGTTCATAGCCCAACTTCATCCTCTATAGTGGATATGATGCTTTCAAAAATTAAGGTACCTAAACCTAAACTTTTTAATGGTTCCCGAAATGCTAAAGAACTGGAAAATTTTCTATGAGACATGGAGCAATACTTCTTGGCTACTCACTCTCCAGACTGCGAAAAGGTGATGATCACCAGCATGTACTAGTTTGCAAGGCAATGGGAATGCAAACAGACCAAGAATTGAAACTTTAGAGACCCTAAGGAAAAAGTTGAAGTCTTAATTTCTGCCTTGCAACACGGCTTGGGTTGCAAGGGACTCCTTGAAGAAATTGAGGTACACTAGTACAGTGAGGGATTATGTGAAGGAATTTAGTTACTTAATGTTTGATATCAAAAACATGTTTGAAAAGGACAAGCTATACAATTTCATGTCGGGTTTACAGCCTTGGGCACAAGTAGAGTTGCGTAGGCAGGGGTGGTCTCATTGCCCATTGCCATGGCTGAAAGGAATAGCTTGTGGACTTTAAGTACACATCTTCCTCTTATATTCTTAAGAAAAAGAAGACCGGGGGTGATGGCAAAGGCAAGACAAGTTTTAAAAAGGGAAAAAAGTAGAGGGCTTCAAAAAAAAGAGTGTTGAATTCGAGAGGGAAATAGTAGAGAAATCTCAAAGGAAGGCTAAAGCCACTGGCTGTTTCATTTGTAATGGTCCTCATTGGGCTAGGGATTGTCCTAAAAGAGAGAAACATAATGCTATGGTGGCTTCTTTAGATTGTACCACCGAAGACAACCTTTCTAGAGTTGCTCATATCCAACTATTGAATACTCTTTCGAGTGAGTCCATGCAAAGGGGTCTATGTATGTCATAGTTTGCTTGGATGGAAAAAGTGTGTTGGTCATGCTAGACACAGGTGACACACACAATTTCTTGTCCCAAATGAAGGCTGTTGGGCTTGGGCTGTGTACATCGAAATACACAAGTAAGATAGAGGTGGTGAACTCGGAGGCCTTGGATGTTGATTGTATTGACAGCCTCATTCTTCAAGTTGGGGGATGGGTAGGTGAGTGTGACATTATGGTTATGTTGCTTGATGATTTTGATTTAATTTTGGGAATTGATTTCTTTGTGAAATCTAAAGCTTCCCTACTGCCATATATAAGGGGAATGACAATCTCAGGTAGGGATTGTCCTTGTTTTATTAGCTGTGAGTTTATTTCCAAGAATAAACCAAAGGTGGTGATAGTATCTACCTTGCAATTGAAATATGGGGTGAAAAAGGGATACGGAAGCTATGTGGCAAGCTTAATTGAGATTAAGCCAGGCAAGGTAGAGGAGGTACTTGATTGTGTCGGTGAGGTGTTGGATAACTTTGCTGATTTGATGTCAGCATAGCTGCCTAAAATGTTGCCACCAAGAAGGACTACGGACCACAAAATTGAGCTAAAACTAGGTGCTAAGCCCCCTGAGAAGGCACTTTATAGAATGTCCCCTATTGAGCTTATGGAGTTGCGTAAGCAATTGAATGAATTGCTGGATACTTGTTACATACAGCCGTTGAAAGGTCTTTATGGTGCCCCGGTGTTGTTTCAACTCAAACATGATGGTTCCTTGAGGATATGTGTGGACTATCGGGCCTTGAACATCTGATTTGTTTGATAGGTTGTCAAGGGCTAACTACTTCATTAAGCTAGACTTGAGGCCAGGTTATTGGCAGGTGAGAATTATTGTTGGTGATGAGGCCAAAACAGCTTGTGTGATAAGGTACGGATCTTATGAGTTTTTGGTTATGCCCTTTGGGCTTACTAATGCGCCTACTACATTTTGTAATCTTATGGATGACGTGCTATATGAATTTTTGGCTAGATTTGGCATAGTATATTTGGATGGCATTGTAATATATAGTGAGACCTTGGAGGCACATGTAAAGCATTTGACCAATGTGTTCTCCACTTTGAGGAAGGAGAAACTATATGTTAAGAATGAGAAATGTAAGTTTTTCAAACCAAAGGTGATGTTCCTTGGACATTGGGTTAGCAAAAGGCATATTAGGATAGGTGAAAAAAAGGTTAAGGCCATTAAGGAGTGGCATGTTCCTGCCAAAGTGATCAAGCTGCAGTCCTTCCTTGGTTTGGCTAATTATTACTGTCGGTTAATCAAAGGCTACTCAATAAGGGTTAGTGCATTGGCGAATTTGTTAAAGAATAAGGCAAAGTGGGTTTAGACAGCGGAGTTTTAAGCCTTACTTGATGACTTGAAGAAGGCAATATCCACTGAACCAGTGTTGAAGTTGGCAGACTTCGGCCTTCCATTTGGGGTGCACACCGATGCCTCTAACCATGTTATTGGTGGGGTGTTGGTGCAAGATGATCATCCAGTTACCTTTGAGAGTCAGAAATTCAAAGAAGTTGATCAATGTTATTCAGCTCATGAGAAGGAAATGACTGATGTGGTGCACTGCCTTGACACATGGAGGCATTACTTGTTGGGTACTAAATTTACAGTGGTGACTGACAATGTTGCTAACACCTACTTTAAAATTCAAAAGAAGCTTACTCCTAAGCAAGCTCGATGGCAAGAATTTTTGAGAGAATTTCACTTTGATAGGGTGCATAGACCAGGAAGGCAGAATTTGGTGGATGTTGCATTGAGTAGGAAAGTGGTGGCTGAGTATGTGGCTTCCATCCCCACTGTGGAGACAGATTTTCTTGAGTGAGTACGGGCTCAAGCTGCAAGTGATGTTGCATACACCAAGTTGAAACAAGAAATCAGTGAGGGCTTGGAGATATTGGATTGAGGATGACTTAATATATGCTCGTGATGGGCGAGTTTATGTCTCTACAGGGGGTGAGCTACAGCGAGACCTCCTACCTAAAAATCATGATACTATGTGGGCTGGACACCCAGGGATAGACAAAATGGTAGCTTTAATGACAAGGTCGTGGTATTGGCCGAAAATGGAACAAGATGTGGAAGTCTATGTGAAGACTTGTCTTGTGTGCCAACAAGACAAGGTGGAGAGAAAGCTGGAGGCAAGTTTATTGCAGCCATTACCTATTCCAAGTAAGCCTTTTGTTTCCATTTCTATGGACTTTTTTGTAGGTCTACCTAAGGTGGTAGGTATGCGGTGTATATTGGTGGTGATTGATGGGTTCTCGAAGTATGCAGTTTTCATTGTAGCCCCTCATGGCTACACAGCTGACCAAGCAGCTGAGTTACTTTACAAACACTTTGTGAAATATTTATGTTTGCTCGAAGACATCGTGACTAATCGGGATACTAGGTTCATGGGAAGATTTTGGACCACACTGTTCAGTTTGCTGGGTTCAAAGTTGAGTTTTTCGATAGCAAACCATCCACAAAAGGATGGCCAAATAGAAAGGGTGAATGTTTTAGTTGAGGAATACTTGAGACATTATATAACTGCTAGCCAAGGTAATTGGGTGGACTTGTTGAATGTTGCTCAGTTTTGTGACAACTTACACAAATCCTCGACTACTGGCCTTAGTCCTGCTGAGATTGCAATGGGACAACAGCCTTTTTTGCCTAATGTTGTTACTAAGACAAGGAAGATCAAGCCTTGTCTAGCTGCTTATCAGTTTGTATTTGAGAAGTAAGACATGTTGGCTCAAGCTCAGGACAGCTTAGGGATTGCATAAAAGAGAGTGAAAAAGTATGCGGATAAACATTGACGTCCGTTGGAATTTAATGTTGGTGATAAGGTTTTGTTGAGGTTGACTCCACAGATTTGGAAGCAACTTATTGGCAAGAATGTGCATAGAGGGCTGATTACAAAGTATGATGGCTCTTTAATGATGAAAAAGCGGGTTGGTAACATTGCCTAAAGATTATATCTGCCTTCTTGATTGAAGATCTATCCTACCTTTCATGTGAGCTTTTTGAAGCCATATTATGAGGATGTGGAGTATAGCACAAGGGTGCATGCAAAGAGGGTACTCCCTGTGATTAGAAAAACTTTTGACAGGGTGACTGACAGGATCATTGATAATATGGTGCTGGGACACAATAAGCTTAACAAAAGGACTATCTTGTTGTATGGAAGGGGGAAAGTGAGGCAGATGCGAGCTCAAAAAAAGATGTGAATCTATGGCAATTCGAGAAACAAGTTTTGGACTATGTAAAGACCCTACCAACGAGGACGTTGGCTTATTCAAGTGGTGTGGTTTTGATAGGACGTCACTATCCAAATCCTGCCTGCAGGACTTAATCACGTTGATTAAGTCTCTAAGCATTCAATAACCACCTTAATTACAATTTTACAACCAAAAATCATAAATGCCAGAAAATTTAATAGAAATTTCGATAGAGTTTGGTCTGTTTTTGTATGATTTCCCAAATTAATTACAAGTACCTGCAAGTCCAGAAAATAATTTACAACATTCCAGTTCACCAAACTCTACCATAATTCAAGAAATCTCATGATATAATTATAAAAACTTCGATTACAAAATATATCTCTAACACACCATAATTTACTACACAACTAATACATAATCTTGTAAAATCTAAGTACACTACTACTACCTTTAACTCATTCTTCCTACACTTACTAGTAACACTAGCACGGCTAAAAATCCAAGAACTACCTAAAATATATTTTGAAGTTTTTGGAAGGGTGAGTATTTGCATACTCAGTGAGTAGAAAATAAGGTAAGAAAATAATATTTTAACCATATATAACATATATAAAAATTTATTTATACATGCAACATCCTTTGAAATTAGTTCATCTTCCAAATTTCAAAATATTTATATATATATATATATAACATAATTAATATATTTGTTTATCTCAAAGTGTCTTGAAATACAAAAAACACACACATATCAATGTAATAACAATATATGAGGGACATTCCAGTGAAATGTCACAAGACATATATATATGTGAACCCATCATATATATACCAGGCGAGTAGACTAACTATTAAATCCCCAGTGAAAAGCCACAGCATATATGTGAACAAATCATCATATACCGAGCGGGTAATAACATTTTCTTTGAAAAGTCATTATCCCTTCATATATTTAACAATGTATACACAATCTGACAGCATAAACCATCGTCCAATAACTTAGCGGCATAATTCATCGCCCAAGCATCATCAATATCAACATTCCTACTTGGCGGCATACCCCATCGCCCAAGTAGTCACCAACCATATCCAATATCAACCTCCCTACTTAGCGGCATACTCATCCCCCAAGTAGTCACCAACCTTGTTAAACCCCTTACTTGGCGGCATACCTCATTGCCCAAATAGTCACCAACCATAGATATCATTCATTTAGAAATTTACACATATATGATCACATTCACAAAAATTTACTTTAAATCCATAAATAAAGTATTCTTTTAAACCCATGTATAAATATGTATGTATTTATTCCAGAGAAAATAACAAGGTAATATATATATATATATATATATATCAATCTATATATATATATATACTTGTAAAACTTATTTAATCACAAAAAAAAATATTTCTTAATCATATAAACTTTGAATATATTACAAATTCATAAAATTTATGTATATATTCATGCTTTTACATACATATATATATGTGTTCCAACTGACAAGAACGTGGCGTTGACGCTTATCCTCGATTGGATGCTCATTGTTTTTCGACCGGAGTAGTTCCTTCCTCTAGTAATACAATAAAATAATATTAGAAAATATTTTATTACAGTAATGTAAGTTAAACCCCTTTTTATAACATTTATATATTAGTTATGCTATATACCTTTTTATTACCTCTTTTCATACTCATGTAATTTCTCTCCAAACAACATAGGTTTATTAATTATAATCTTCCTCAAATGATTTTTAAAGGTTAATACCTAAATTTTTATTCTTAACTTTCATCATAAATAATTTCCAACTTATTTTCTATCCTCATCCACTTAAATTTTCCAACTAAACTTACTAACTCTCAGCCAAATTCATAATCAATCCTCACAATTCCTCCAAATCTCCTAACCATAATTTATCATTATTAACTTCAATCACGACTCCAAACCCATCACCATATTTTCATCAAAACATATTCAACAATTTACAAATTTCACTAATTTCTCATTCTCCCACTCTAGACTACAAAGGCTTATCATTATGTAATGTAAATAAGCATAGGAAACATGTTTACCTTCAAATTGGAGCCAAATTTTACAATTTTTCCAGAAATCTAAAAATTCCATTTGTGTCCCTTTTTGTCAAATCTTTAACCTAGCTCACTAATCTTCCATTTCAACACTTAGTTTTAGTAAAGGAGTGAAAGCGGAAGCTTTTGGTACAAAGATTACTGCGATAGGTGGCTGAAATCTCTCAATTTCTGATGAACAAGAATTTTTGGCTTACTTCCCAATCTCAAACTTGGAGTGGTTTTTGGTTAAAATAAACATCACCAAAGTGTTTAAAATGCTCTAAAACCTATGGGTAACCTATTTCTAAGCTTGATTTGAAGGAGGTTGAAGAGGATTGAAATTTTTCTCTCTTAAAAGCTTGGCCGACACTCATCCATGGAGGAAAAATGAATTCTGCGTGGAGGAGGAAGAAGCAGACCAATTAATTCTCAACTTTTCCAACTTTTAGATTTTTCCCTTCCATCTCTTCACATAATTACTCAACTTCAAGGGCAAAATGGTCATTTTCCAATTTTTTTCTCATTTTTTTTTACTTTCATTTTTGTTTTTCTTTTTCTTTTTACAGTAACTTTACTAAGTTTTGTATAGTAACCAGGTGATGCTTCCAACATGTCAATCGTCTTTCTTCCTCTATAAAACCTAAAACATTTGGCATTTCCTACTTGACAAAAGTAAAAGAAATCTTGCCCACAAAATGTGCCGATTGTGACCTAATTAATTAAAATTGAAGTTTACCAAGAAACCCATTTGATATTTACCATCTATGAAACAAACTCATTGAGGAAACCCTGAAAATTACAGCAGACGATGAGTATGTAACGCAGTTCTAACAGCCGATCAAAGACGACACACAAAAAAGAAAGCTTATAGATTTAGGAGCTTGGAGAAAGAATTTGGTGAGGCGAAAAGCATCAACCATGGTGTGAAATTAGTGAGAGTGTTGTGAAATTAGGGTTTTTTAGATTAAGTAATTCAAGGGGTTTAAAATGGAAGGTAAAGAAACCATCAATATCCTTTGCGAGTTGTCTCCATACCTCACGTGATCAAGCATGGTTGATATTTGTTTTTCAGCTTTAATATTTTTCCAGCAACACATCCCGAAATGAATCCTTCATTTTTCAAGATGAGGTGGTTGAGTTAAAGGAGGAGATACAAGCGGGGGAGGATAAAGTGGGGGAAGATGAACTATTTGATATGGTTTTGCCGGTCAAATCTGGCTACATATGTGGATTAGGTGAAGGTGCAAAGCCTCAAATATCTAAATCGTGGAGGGTTCAAAATGTTTTAAGAGAAGCTGAAGAGGCACGAAAATGGAGGAGGCAGCAGTTCAAAAAGCCACCAATTTTGAGGTGCAAAACAAAGAACTAAAAGAAAAGCTTATAGTGTATAAGGATCGTCGTAACAATTATATGACTTACATAAAAGAAATGCAGCTGCGAATGGACTTCTTTTAGGGTAATCTACCAACTGAAAGAACTCCTAATAATGAAGGTACTTGTAAATTAAAATGTAAATGGCAATATATATTGTTAATTTTTGTTCTAATAACTTATGTGTTAACATTGTGCTGGCTGTATTTGATTTCTTGATGTGCAGGTTCCCTTAGCTTCGACTCAGAATCAATGTGGTATGCAAGTTGATACATTACTTCTGAGATGCCAGTAAATACTAATTGAAATGTCAAATGTTAATATATATCTTTTGAAAATGTTAAGTGATAACATCTTAACTTGCACATGTTGTGATTAGGTAGTGAAAAACTGAATTATTAATGCTAAAACTTTACGCTTATATATATATTGTGAATCACATATTTTGGGATGGTTAATTATAAGTATTAAAGAATATTTTCATAAGTTACATGTAATTTCGGCTTTGTTTATTGGCTGTGGATGCATTATGGAACCTATGTTTTATTTCAACACTTTATTCACTAAAATGAATGTGTTCGTAACTAATCAATATGGGACTAGTAAATTTTCCATAACAACAGGTATGGAAAATTTCCATGGATAATTATATTAGCCATGTAACGAAAGATTTCGTGGCTAATTGAACCAAATTTAGTAACGGAAATCGTTTCGTGACAAAAAAAATTGTGAATTAGTTATGAAAAATACTTCTGTGGCTAATCTAATTTACAATTTGCAACGAATTTTTCTGTGGCTAATGAATACGAATTAAGTAACGGAAACCTTTTCGGCACAAAAAAATTAAAATTTAGTAAGCTAATTTAGTCAAGAACTAGGCACGAATTGTTTCGTGGCTAATTCGACCGAAATTTAGTCACAGACATAACGTCGTGACTAAAACATTACAATTAGTAATGAAAAAAATTCCATGACTAATTTATAAAAGAGTGACGAAAGACTTCGTAGCTAATCCGTCGTCTTTAGCTACGAAATTATCAGTTTCAATAACGAATATATCGAATTTCAGTTACGCATTGTTTCATAACTGAATGTAACACATTTAGTCACGAAAATTGACCAAAATGCATAAATTGACCTTTAGTCACGAAAAAATATTTTTTTATGGGTAGAGAATTTTAATGACGCATCTACTGTCAAGATGTTGTTACGACATGTTTCTGTAACTGAATGTTTTTTGAGACAAAAAAATAATCTTCAGTCACGAAAAATTATTGTAGTTGTGAAATGCCCGTGCAAATAATTAGAAAATTGACAGAAAAAAATAAAACATTTGTGCCATAATTATCTGAGTTAAGAAACTTAAGTGCCAATAAAAAAATTCAGAAATTAAAATGTGAAACCCTTTAATTCAAAAAGCATATGCACCAGTTACCTTTTTTAAACTAACATGCAAAGTAAAAACAATTTGGCACAGTTACATTTTATTGTAATGGCCCTCATAATGAAATAAAAATAATTTAAAATTTGATATTGCTGTTTTTTTATAATTTATCATAAATTTTAGAAATAACAATGCTCAAATGTTAAATATTTTTCATTAAAAATGCTTTTAAAGTTCCACAACTGCAATCACATTTTCCATTTGCATTTGATTTGCGGTAGGGGTATATATCGGTTAGGATCCAATTTACTTTGAAAATAACCAATCTGATCCAATTAGTGATCGGTTTTACTTTTTTCAATATGATCTATACATTAAATCCAATCCAATCAAACCCAATTACTTGGATTTGATCTGTTTGGTTAATCGGTTTGGCTTCAACTTTTATTTAATTTCTTAAAATTTGTTAAAATTAATTTTTGAGCTTTTTTAACTTTGAATATTTGACATTTGAGCTATTTTTTGTACCAAAAATTTGTTGTGCTTAAATTTTGTTTAAAAAATTATGTTTTTTTTTTCAAAATCTAACACATAAATAATTAAAAAAATAACAGGACAAATAAACATATTAAATTAAAACAAAACAAAACAAAATTACTACACTAATACAATAATCCAGTAATCCAATTCCAAATTTAGGCTAATATAACAAAGTTTACATACCAATAATATTAAACTAATTGCCATATGTTTTGTAAAAAAAAAAAAAACGTAGTCAGTTCGGATTGGATCGGTTTGGTCAGTTTTTAACACCCCGAACTTAACCAAATTTCGATTTTTGATTTTTCAAGACCGATCCAATCCAATACACTAAAATAACTTATCCAAATAAGTTGGATTGCACAAAAAAAAAAATTCAAAAAATTTTGCAGCTAAAATTTTAAAAAAGATTGCATTGAATAATTTTCCTCCAAGCATAACAAACCAAAAAAAAAAAAACATTTTAGTACTTTATAGTTTGATAAATTTGCACATTAAATATTTAAGTTTTAAATGTATTACATTGAACTTTCTTTTTTTTTTCTGGTAAAAGTATTACATTGAACTTTCAATTTACATTATATGTCACATTAGGCCTTTAAGTTTCAAGTATATCACATTAAACTTTCAATTTACATTATATATTACATTAGACTTTTAAATTTTAAATATATCATATTAATCTGTTAATCTATATATTTTATACCATAATAAATTAGACTATATTAAAATATTATTATATTTTTTATTATGATATAAAATATAAATTAAAAAACTATTATATTATATTTAAAATTTAAAAATTTAATATAGTTTATAATATAAATTTAAAGCATTATAATATAATATATTTAAAATTTAAAAATCTAATCACGTAAAATATAAATTAAAAATTGAATGCCATGCATTTAAAATTTAAAATTATAAATTTATTAATAAATTTAACTAAAAAAAGTTAATAAATTTAACTTTTAAAAAAATGCTTTTCGAATATTCCCACCTGCCTCAAAGCATCACATCATTTCTAATCGGTAATTCCTTCAACTGATCTGTACGATCCAAAAGACAACCAATATCCAACCCATCATCTATCAGTCTTTGTTTTAACAAAAAATAAATAAAAAATCATCTATCAGTCTTTAAAAGGAAAAAAACTATATACAAAACTTTCCAAAAGCATTGCTGTCCCAAATGTACTTCCACAAAATAAATCAGAATCGCCCACGGACTTCTTTCTACTTAAAAAACAATAATATGTATAAAAAAAATAATAAAGAAGAATTCAAATATAACCCTAACACCCAAAAATTATGTACTTTGATTCACAGTCTCATAAATTGCAAAAGAAACCCACATGAAAAATTTCAAGGAAATTGAAATGTACCCTTCCAAAAAAAAAAAGTTTCACACAATATTTATCATCGAATTAAACAGAATATAAAAAATGTAAAAATAAGAAAAAGAAAACAGAAATAGATCTAGACACAGAAAGAAAAACTAATGACAGATTTAAGATTTTGTACGCCGTCCGATCAGACGACCAGACTTCAATCTCGGATTATAGAGTGTTGGATTTTCATGATCAGAAGCAGGCGTCCAGGAGACAGCAACAACAGAGAGCAGCCAAACTTCACCATTTGCAAAAATACAAAAAACAAATCCAAATCAGTTTGTATCAACTAGGAAATAAAAATAAAAAACGATATGACAGGAAAGTTTTTTATACTTCCAGGCAAAAAACATAAATCTACTTTCTTGGAAATCTGCAATATATACTGTCTTCCCCGTATTTAACACCAAAATAAAAAATTATAGTATCTTTCAATAATATTTTTTTTCAAAATTTTTTTTTAACTGCTCCGCAGCAGAAAATGATGTACGACCTTAAAAACTCAAAAACCAAATGTACAACCTGAAATGACTAGAACACCCTTATATCCACATTTATAACCTAAGGGTGATTTGGTAACTTTAAACCCTTAACTACAATAGTACAATATGTTTATTGATGCGAAATCCCATCTTTCTCGGGCCACTTATTCCATACCAACTAAATGCGTTCCATACCAAGTTACCAACTAAATGCGCAGGTATTCATCAAAAAAAAAGAAAAAACTAAATGCGCAGGTTATTTCCAAAAAAAACAAAAAATTTAAATGCGCAGTTTTAGAATTAAAATTAAAAATAGCTTAATATTTTTTAAAAATAAAAACTAGCGTCGTTTAGCTATCGTGCGCCGAAACCCAGTTAACTCGTTCTAGACTCGGTGTGGAGAAAAAAAAAACCCAGATCTGAGACATGCAATGAAAGAAAAACAGAAAGAGATAAAAGAAGTCCGTACCAGCCTTCCATGAAACCAGTGCTACCGCTTTGTTGAGAAGGAGGAGGAGGCTGAGCGTACTGCGGAGCGTACGGCGGAGGATATCCTTGTGGAGGATATCCTTGAGGTGGATAACCCTGAGGATATCCCTGTGGAGGATATCCCTGTGGTGGATAAGCGTCTTTGGGATATCCTTCCGGTGGATAACCTAAATTAATTTATTCATAAATAAATCAAAATTAAGATCCATAGATGAATAAATCTCCCATGAAAAATAGATCTAACAAAATTCAAGATCAAAAAATTAAAAAAAACAAATAAATTCAAACCTTGTGGAGGAGGAACACCAACAGGAGGTTGCTGCTGGTTGTAGTAACTCATTCTTGATCTTGTTGTTCTTGCTCTTAATTGTTTGTTTTCTGTGTTTAGTTCTACTCCGCAATTTCTTTCCCTTTGCTTTTGTTGTTGTTCTTCTTCTTTCTATGAAAAGAGAGAATTTCTATGAAAAGAGAGAAAATAAAGCAGGCCAAGGGCGTATAAAGAAGGCACTGGGGAATTTATTATAAAAATAGTCCAACTATATATTTTTATAACAGGAAAAAAAAAACAAAAATTACAGTTTGGATTTGGGAATACTTGGAGCATCGGTAAATGTGGATTACTGTATATGTGGCATAGAAATAGATACTGTCTAAATTTATGTGGCATAAATGCACATTCAACTTAAAAATTGTTCTCCAATGTTAACGTGCACAAAAACTATTTATGATTATTAATTAATAATATATTTTATTAAATATTTTTAGTTTTTGAACAAATTAGACTTTTAAGGTAAATTTTACATTTTAGAAATCTTGACTGACAGAGCCTTCAGAAGTAGACATTCTTCTAGACAATGTCTAGGCCATGTCAGCTCGACATTCATTTTAGACATTACCATTGGAGTGTATTTTTTCAAAACAATATTTATATTTGCTTATATGACATGTTAATTTTAGCAATACACATTCTATTGGAGATGCTCTTGTAACCGAGGAAGGCTTTTTGTTTTTGTTTTTTGTTTTTTGTTTTTTGTTTTTTGTTTTTTTTGCAGATGCAGGAAAGAGGAAACTCTTTTTTTTATTATTATAATTGTTTATATATAAACCAAAATTGCAGTAAATAGCAGCGTCCTATTCGTTATGATTTTGACACGTCATCAATTGTTGGATTAGGGACTGTGAAGGGTCCAGATGCATTGTTGTTAGTACTTGCAAAAATGAATAAATAAAAAGAATAATGTATTGTTAGTATTTTTTTTTCTTTTGAGAATTGGTTTGTTAGAGGAAAGGGCAAAATTCAGGGAATGCCGTGTCCAAAACGCGTGCAGTTTCATATAAACGACACCGAACAGAAGGAGAACTTGGCAATAACGGCTTCGTCCCGGAACCGAAGCTTCTTATCCGAATTCTTTTTTTAATTAATTTGAATGGAAAGATTGAAGTAAATCTTATGTTTTGTTAGTTTTATAATTTTTTTTTTTACTTTTAAAATTACAGGGGAATATATATATATATATAT
>QANX01000514.1:56310-122730 GCA_003254975.1 Ochetophila trinervis
TTAAAAAAAAAAAAAAAAAAAGAAACGCTGATTTTTTTTTTTTAATATCAAGGACAAAATAGGAAATGTAAAAGTTTTAGCATTTAATTCACCGTGGAACTAACGCGGCCCGGATCAAAGGAGGTCGCAAAAAGTAAAAAGTAATTGCAACGGTAAAATTGGGATCGAGGACGAGGGAGGAAAAAGTTCACTCCTCGTTTAGGAATAGCGGCGGGATCCGAAAAGCTTTTCATTTTACTCTCTTTTTCTTTTGAGATTGGCTTTCCTTGCTGTTTTTGGATTCTTCCATGGCTTCGTCAAGCTCTGGAAGTCCAATTCCTGCGCCAGGTACCTCCAGCTTGAAATTTAATTCTCCAATTTTGAATTATTTACTTTAATGGTATCTGATCTCAGAATTATATGTGTTTTGCTGCGCTGTTTCAGAGGCCGTTCAAGTTCTCGTATCGTCTCTGGCTGATGAATCCCTCATGGTCAGAGAGGCCTCCGTGGCCTCCCTCAAGGATATCGCTTCGCTGTACTTCTCTCGTCTCTCTCTCTCTCTCTCTCTATATATATATATATAAACCTATGTATATATATATGTTTGTTGTAAGAATAATTCGAATATTCTAGACCTAATGAATTTGCAATTTTAGAAACCCGCTTCTAGTTCTCGACTGTTGTTCGGCCATCTCTCGAGGAGGACGTCGGGTATTCTCCGGTTTCTTGGAATTCAAGCTAGTTCCTTCTTCCAATATTTTTACTTTAATGTCGACTGTATTCCATTGTCTTTATTTTTTATTTTTGTATGTTAAGCGCTTCGGGAATATGGCTGGGATTTTTCAAGTTATGGCTTTCGGAGTCCAAGCGCTGCAAAAAAAAGACGTTGATCCTCCTTTTATGTCTAAACTGGCTAAAATCGCCACTGCTGAGATGATCTCCTCCAAGGTTTTCTCCATCTATACGAAATAAAACCGTCTATGTGCCTGGTGTATTAATTTATTGGGAAAAAAAATAAAAAAAGATGAAACGAGAAATTGATTATTCAAACTTGGTGTCTTTCAACTCTTCTTTTATTCACTTGCTTAGTTTTGTTAAGTTTAATTATTTTGGAAATAATGTAGTATTTATATCAGTAGAAATTTTTTGTTAAGGTCGATGTATGTTTGGGTTGGAGCCAATATAGTTGATGCTTCTCTGGTTGCTTATTAGACTTAATAGTTGGCTGGATAGAACAGTCTGTGAATCACTTCTTTCTCTGGCACTCGTTCCAGGAAACAAAACTTTCTTGCTGGTTTTGTGATGCTTATGGATTTTGCAATCTGATTGGTAAATTCTTAAATACTACAATTACCATTTAAATAAAATGTTGGTGCTGTAGGAGCTGAATGTTGACTGGCAAAGAGCTGCATCTGCGTTGCTTATTTCAATAGGCTCGCATTTTCCCGACCTAGTAAGTGCCTTACTGTTCCATTTAGTGAAGAGTTTCATTTGTATACTAGTCCATTGTCATTTACTCCTCTCTCCCCTCCCACCCTTTTTTTTTTTTAAGGTTGTTCGTTGAATTTCTCTGTCTCCTATCATTGATATATATACATATATATTTATTTATATAGATGATGGAAGAAATTTTTCTTCATTTGTCTGGGCCGAATTCAGCATTACCTGCTATGGTTCAAATACTTGCTGACTTCGCTTCTGCTGATGGTTAGTAATCAATCTACCTTTTGGTTTTTGCTTTATGTTTGGGAGGAATCGTTAATGTTTATGTCTTCTTACACTAAAATATCTGCTTTACATGATGATTTTTATTAAAGCGTTGCAGTTCACTCCACGGTTGAAAGGTGTACTTTCACGAGTTCTTCCAATTCTTGGAAATGTGCGAGACAACCATCGGCCAATATTTGCTAATGGTATGGTGACTTTTTTTTGGGCCTTTGGACTGAAGCCTTTTATATTTGATGCTTGGTCAAGTAAATAAGTCCTTTTCAGTCAGTGAATGCTGCATTTTATGTAGTTTTGGTAAGCAAGTTGAATAGAAATTGAGTAAATGGTTTCTGGTCTTTGAATATAGGTGCTCTCTACATTCCATTTTTATTTTTATTTATTTTTTCTTCTGGGGGTAATTCCACTGCAATAGTTCAGTATCATTTTTTTCTGTTCTTTTCCAGCATTTAAGTGTTGGTGTCAAGCTGTTTGGCAATACCACCTGGACTTCCCTTCACATTCACCTCTTGATGGCAGCATCATGTGAGATCAATCGTTTTTTGCTATATTGTAACTTTTATTTATTCTCTCATTATTTATGACCGGTTCCCTTTTGGTGCCTTGCAACAAATAATATAACTGTGTTCCCTTTAAAATAAATAACTGTAATTTTAGTGCAGGTCATTTTTCAATTCTGCTTTTGAGCTTTTACTAAAAGTTTGGGCAGCTTCACGGGATCTAAAGGTTTGCAATAATACATTTTCGTTTCCTTTTTCTCCTTGTATTCTTCATTCTTATCCTTCATGATTTCTTAACTAAAACTCTACCTAAATATGGCTAATTATAATTTTAAAAAAATTGTATCAGTTATACTATCTTCAGGAAACAAATTTTAGTTGTAGTTTATTGTTTACCAATAATAAGTTTTAGTCTGGATTAGGTTCGCACATCTTCTGTCGAAGCATTGGGTCAGATGGTTGGCCTGATTACCAGGACACAGTTAAAAGCTGCTTTGCCAAGACTTGTTCCTACTATTTTGGAATTGTAAGTGATTTTTATTTCATAGCTTCAAATTGTAAGTGATTTTTACAGTGTAGTTTTCTTTTTCTGTTTCTTAGGTATAAAAAAGACCAAGATATTGCGTTTCTGGCAACATGTAGTCTCCACAACCTCTTAAATGCCACTTTACTGTCCGAAAGTGGTCCTCCTTTGCTTGATTTTGAGGTAACTTATGATGAATCCTGTTTACTTTTCTATTCCTAATTAGTTTTTTGTCTGTTTGTTTTTGGTTTTGATGCATTAGTTTAACTATCATTACCTGTAATGATGTTTCCTGCTGTTGTAATCATGATTGCAATACCTCTAAGACTTTTAAGAAAAGTTTTCAATAAACATGATTACTTCATATTTAATAACGTTAGTCCATCTTGTGAGAGTTATGTCACCTTAGTCATCATTTGTATGGTTATATTAACATTGTCTGTTATTCTAGTTTTTTTCTTGTTTATTTTTTTTAAAAAAAAAAAATTGCGGATGAAAATAGAAAGTATAGAATTTTGTATAAATTCTTTTGTAATGGTTTACAGGAACTTACAGTAATTCTATCGACACTTCTTCCAGTGGTTTGCATCAATAATGATAGCAAAGAGAATTCAAATTATGCAGTTGGACTGAAGGTACTGTTGCATTTTCTTTTTGGGTTCAGATTATTTGAATTCAATAACTTTAATATCTGCTTTCAGTAGGTTCATTGTCCTTTTCTAGCTTTTCAGTTGCTTGAATTTGGGAAACTTTTGTTTTGTTCTTACAGCTTGACTTTAGGTTGTCATCCTTGTATTATAAAAGGATGTTGTTTAGCCCTTACCCATTTGCTTTATAATTTAATCAACATTACTTTTTTGTTTTTCTGTCTCAGTTTAAGCTCTTTTTACTCTAGGTACTATTTCAGTGGAAGTATCTACTCTTTGTGCTATATTTAATGCATCATAATCAGGGCTAACAGTTATGCTCAGTTTTACTTGTTAAACTTGAGTTATAGTCTTACCATTTTGCTTGTTAAACTTGAGTTGGAAATAATGTTTAATTTTCATTTATGAAGATTTTTCATCCTCTTGAGTGTTTATTAATCATTTAAAAAAAGAAAAAGAAAAAAAAAGAAAAAAAAACAATTATTCTTATTAGTGTTTAGTTATAAATCAATTTTTTTTTTTTTTTCTGCAGACATATAATGAAGTTCAACGTTGCTTTCTGACAGCTGGCGTGGTTTATCCCGAGGATCTGTTTACATTCCTTTTAAATGTAAGTTCCATTTAACTCCAAATAGCTTAGGCCTTTACGATAGTCTTTTAGAATGATCATATTGTTATTTGTTGGTCAGTGACATGGTTTTCAGTAGAATAACTCAGAATTTGTCATTTCTTCTGTCCTTATGTTTCTGTAACACCAGAAATGCAGGTTGAAAGAAGAACCTTTGACTTCTGGTGCACTCTGTGTTTTAAAGCATCTCTTGCCCAGGTTTCATGTACTTAAGTTTTCTGTAATAAATCTCTAGATTCTCTTGATCCATCTAACTGTTTTGTGATTTATTTGGAGGTTGTCTGAAGCTTGGCACAGTAAAAGGCCTTCACTAGTTGAAGCTGTAAAGTTTTTGCTAGATGAGCAAAATTTAGGGGTCCGAAAAGCACTTTCAGAGGTGCTTTTATTTATTGATGGTTTTAGCACTTAGTCATTCATTTCCCTTTTTTTGTTGAAGCAGTTTTGGTTGAATGGTTACATTTATCTTCTCTTCCAATTTGAATGACTTGATGCTTTTGGTGCAGTTGATTGTAATTATGGCTTCACATTGTTACTTGGTTGGTTCATCTGGGGAGTTGTTTGTTGAATACCTTGTGCGGCATTGTGCTTTAACAGATCAAGATAGAAGTAATCTTTGGATGTCCAAAGAAGCCTTTGTGTCAGGAAAAGCTTATGTCCCTTTCCAGTACAAGAGATTGGAGGTTTATATCTGATCTGGATACTAGTATTTTTTTTTTTGGACCTGATTTAGTTGTATAAAATGTATGTCTAGCTGTCCATATGTTATGAACTTATAATTACATCCACAAAAGAGATAACTGATGAAATCTTGGTAATTTTAGCCCTAATAAGGTGTAGAAATACTTTGACAATTACTGAAATGTACTGTGTCTAAGTTTCCCAGTCACAAATCCTTAAAGTCAGGTTTGCAGATTATATGCTTGATTTTTCCCCAGGTTGTGAAAGTGATTTATGCCATTTAATAACTGATTATTTTTCCCAGGTGAAAATTGAGGCAGTTTGTCCATTAGAGTTGAGATCAATATGTGAAAAAGGACTTCTTTTGCTTACTATTACTATTCCTGAAATGGAGGTATACCAGTTTGTCAATTTTATATTCTTTTGGAAAGGTTTCTTTAGATTCCTATTGATTGTAATTAAATGGAAAATAAAAAATAAAAAAAATATTTTTGATGATATCTAAATTTTCTGTAGCATATTCTATGGCCTTTTCTGTTGAAGATGATTATTCCCCGGGTTTATACTGGTGCTGTTGCAACTGTAAGTTTTATGTCTACAACTTCATTTCAGATATCTTTTGTATGAGGAAATTATTTCAGCATGTCATCCGTTCCTTCCTACATATGTGTATATATGGATGTTTGCTTGAATGCAATCTTGCTTCTTTATAAATAGAAATTACTGAATTTTAAACTTCTGCATACATTTAATATGACTGGTATAATCATTCTGACAAAATTTTCTAAATAATTGGAATGTGTACTATAACAGGTTTGCAGATGCATCTCAGAGTTATGCAGGCATAGCTCTTCAAATAGTAATGCTCTGCTTAGCGAGTGTAAATCTCGTGCTGATATACCTAATCCTGAGGTGTTAAATCTTTATTGGCTTTGATCATGTGTTTATTTTCATTTCATTGTCTTGATATAACAGTAGATCTCAGCTATCCATGTGATGTATTTGTAATTAGGAACTTTTTGCTCGCTTATTGGTGCTTTTGCATGATCCTTTAGCAAGGGAGCAGCTGGCAACTCAGATTTTGACAGTAAGCATATCTTCTTTTGTAATTGAATGCCTAACCATACTAGATAATCAGATTGAGCGGACGGATTCCATATTGTATCTCTTTTGTAAGGCCCCACTGGACAAGTACCAATAATAGGACTTATATGACTTGGATATTTAATATGCTTTGAAGATCTTTACCTTTATTATCCTTAGGCTGGTAAAACCAGCATACTGTACTTGAATAAATTGTATTTCTGGATAACGGATATATCTTCTACTTCTATTATCATGCAGGTCCTTTGTTATCTGGCACCTCTCTTTCCCAAAAATATCAACTTGTTTTGGCAGGATGAGGTACATAGTTTGTTGTCAATATTATGAGTTGAGTGTAGAAGGTCATTGTTGGGCTAAAGTTTTCTAATGCATTCAAATTAGTGAAAGGTTCCATGCAAAAATATAAATGATTCAAGAAAAACTGGATGTATTGAAGTCAGTTTTAAGTATATTTGTATCTATATTAGTCATTGCCCCACAAAAAATAAAATGGAGTAATCTTTTTTCTTTTAGAATATCTTGTTTCCTTAGATTGTTAATTTTCTTGATCTAGTTTCGTTTTACAGGAACAGTATATTTTTAAAATATTTTTAATGTCAATATGTGGTTTAAGTTGGGAAAGTTAATTGGAGGAATCACGGTGGGGTCTTGCTATCATCTATAGTAAGAGCCTTACTATGGAATTTGGAATTTCATGCAGTATGGCACTGTCATTTTAACATCTTCAACACATCTTTTTATGTGTATTTAAAAACTTTCCATTATAGCTTTAATTAACAGGTAAAAGTACTTGTTCAGTTAGGTTCTATTTTCTATTTGTGGATCAATGAGAAGTACCAAAAACAATAAGCATTTGGATCTAATTGTTTTTTATTCTTTGCTAAGCTCTAGATTGCAAAGATGAAGGCATATGTTAGTGATACGGAAGATCTAAAACAGGATCCTTCTTATCAAGAGACTTGGGATGACATGATAATTCATGTAAGTGTGGCTATCCTTTGAAATCTGTTTGACTCCTATCAAATCCTCAGTATTGTTCAATTACATGGTGAAAAAGTCATGCGTAGGTTATATAGAATGATTTTTAAGTGACATGGATTACTTTTTTATTTTGAATGCGAATTTAATTATTTTCTCAAAAAATCAATATACTAAAGAGGTTTCACCAAATTTGTCTCAATTATTTCTATGAATAGTATCTTTTTCTTTTGAAGAGTGAGTGAATTCAGGCACATTTAATGACAGGTATTCTTTTTCAGGTGTTATTGCTAGGCCCACCAAATTTTGTTTACCAAATGATGTGGTAGGAGATTAGTGGTTGACAAAAAAACTAAACCCTAGATTCATGGAAAGTGAACTCAATAACATCAAGCCATATTATTTGGTAAACAAAATCTGGTGACCCTAGCATTTTTGTAAGATAAATGAGTATATATATAAGTATATATTAAAATGAGAAAATGTTGCGTGAAAAGTCAAGTCCTTCCTCGGTTAGAAACATCATTAATATTTGTTTTGAATACAGTTTCTTGCAGAATCTTTAGATGTTATTCAAGATGTTGATTGGTTGATATCCCTTGGAAATGCTTTTACCAAGCAATATGAACTTTATACTCCTGATAATGAACATTCTGCACTACTTCATCGGTAAGAATGCTTTCAAATCAAGGTTGCTTTATAATATTGAAGGATGAGTTGTACTTCTGAAAATCAATGTTCTCCACTCCTATACAGTACTAGTATTTTGAGATAATTTTGCTAATTAAATTCAAGAAAACCTATTTTTCTATATTACTCCAGAGATTTTTCTCTCTATTGTTATTGTTTTTGGTGTCTCCGAGCATCATGATGTGTATGTTGTGGTGTATTTGATTTTTGGTAGCCAATGCCAATGGCAGTCTTTGAGGTGACTTCTCAATTTGTTGATGTGTCACTTTCTATTTTTCTGTATGATACCAAAGGCATATCAGTTAGCCAAAAGGGCATTCATCATATTCTAGCTTACATAGTGATACTGTTTGGAATATTCTTGCTTACATTATCATAGTATGTGTTATATCCTTAGTAGTATATATTCAAAGAAAAAGTAATTAGAGAGAAAAGTTGGTGAAAATAAAGATGGCATATAAGCAGAAGAGTGGGCCCTACTTTCTCTATTATGGTTTTGAAGAATTTTGTTTTGGAATAAAAATATGATGCTTGGTTGAATTGTTTTTGAAAAGAGAAATAGAGATATGCAGCCTGTTTTTTTTTTTTTTTTTTTTTNTTTTTTTTTTTTTTTTTTTTACAGGTCTACTTACAATTTAGCATAGATTCCAGGTTTTATACATGTTAGCAGGACAAAATGATTTTTGTCTAGTTTTAATTCTATACTTCCGTAGTCCTGTCGAAAGAAGTATACATTTTTACCAATTTCAACTCAAAGAAGCATGGTGTAATTTCAATGTTCGATGCATCTTATAGATTTTGGTTTGCCCTTTCTGTTGCAGGTGCTTTGGCATGCTCCTTCAAAAAGTCGAGGACAGGGCTTATGTCCGTGATAAGATTGATTGGATTTATAAACAAGCTAATATTACCATTCCAACAAACAGGCTTGGTTTGGCTAAAGCCATGGGATTGGTATATTAGAGTTTGGAATTTATTGTTTATTTTTTTCCATTTAATGCTTTGCTATAGGGATTCACTACTTTGGGCTGCTTCCAGGTTGCAGCATCCCATTTGGATACTGTATTGGAAAAGCTGAAAGACATTCTGGATACTGTTGGGCAAAATATCTTTAAGAGGTTTATGCCATTCTTTCTGGAGAAATTTTCTTTCTGTTTTTCTTTTCTATGAAATCCATTTTATCTAACTCTCTCTCTCTCTAGGATATGTAGCCATTTATTTATTGTTGTTCCCCTCAACGTTTAGGAACTTCATGTGTAATACTTCTTAAACATTCTGTTCCAATATCGTTAAAAAATTATTTTATAGATTTACCAGAATTTCCATAATTGTAATCAAATTGAATCAAGTAATTTAATACAGATCATTTACTTTAATCTAAAGAAATCATGTCTGCAAGATGTGAACAAGCTTTGTTCTGGTGATCATTAGTTTACTGCAAACCTATATTATGGTTTGAGATCTGCTGTTTAAAATTTGAGATATTAGTATGAATTTGATTAAAAGAGTTCTGTATATCTATATTATGAATTTGATTCAGAAAATTTTCTCTATAGAATTACACCTCACAGAAAAACCTTTCAGCTTCTGATTCAGATATTATATTTTCCATATACATTATCATATCGTGTTGTATTAATGGTTGGTTAGACTGTTGTTTCCAATTAACTGGTCAAAGAAAATCTTAATGTAAATTTGAGCGAGGACTTTTGCATGATTGCAGAATAATATAGGCCCATGTTAGTTTTCTCGTTGTCTTCTGTATTATGTTTCTTTGTCAACCTTCTGTTTTAATACATTTTGGTTAACTTGGTAGGCAAGGGTGGATTTATTATATGGATATTGTGCTAAATAGTTTGTGACTTCATCTGTTGCAGATTCTTGTCTTTTTTCTCCGATAGTTTTAGAACGGAGGAATCTGATGATATACAAGCTGCTTTAGCCCTCATGTATGGATATGCAGCAAAATATGCTCCATCAACAGTTATTGAAGCCCGAATTGATGCTCTTGTTGTATGACACATCATCTCCTTCTCTTTGCCATTGCTGATATCTGGATGTTCACAGTTCCCAGTATTATTATATTTATTATAGTTTCCTTGTTCCCTCAAGAAATAAAACTTATTCCCTGGTTTGTTTACCGTGAATCCTTGTTTTTCATAACCATTAAAATTGATGCTGTAAATAGCCTGTGAATTAAGATATGTACAAATTTAGTACTGTATGCTTTACTAGATTAGCATAACCTGTTATTTTTACTTGTTAGTTAATAGTGTTGGTGTTCCCTTTTAGTTCTCTCTCTCTATCTTTCTCTCTCCCCTTTGAGAATAATGCATCCTTTGCATGGTTAGGAAATCTGAGTGTGTAATATGCTCTCATATTTAAGATGAACTGTGCCATGACCATTAGTGAAAGCAGCTACCATACTGTTTGTTGATTTAGGTTTCCTTAGGTGAATTGATACATATCCTTTTATCTCATTTACTTTGTGACATCTTAAATTAGGTTTGTCTAGGCTTTCTTTTCTGAAAGAGTATTACATATTAAATGTGGTTGTTTCCAAATTCTCGTATCATAAGATTTTACTTTGATATTTGATGGTGATGCCTTTGATGCTCAAGAACTCAACACCATCTATACATTTCCATTAGTTTTCTTGCTTAATCGAGTAGTGGAATTTCAAGTGTTTGTCATGGAAGTTACCATATTATTTCTGGATTTTTAATTGTTAAACCTTTTAGTTAATTGCATGGTTACTTTCCTAGCTCTAAGTTGAGTTCTGCTAATTTAAATTGGTCCATTGCTGTGTTTAAGGCATGCACTTTTCTATGCTTTACTAATAATTGTTTCCTTCTAAATGCTTGCTAACTCATTCCTCTTGCAGGGTACCAATATGCTATCGCGGCTTCTTCATGTGCGCGACCCCACAGCAAAGCAGGCGGTTATCACTGCTATCGATTTATTAGGTTTTTATAATTTGTTAAGTTTGTGGCATCTTTTTTATTTTTTATTTTATTTTTTGTTTAACTCTTTGTATTACCTGTCACTGCCTGTAAATTCTCATGCTACCTACTATTCTCATGTCATTCCTTAAAATGTTATAAGACTGAATGTTAATGAAATCCATAATTGTATGCTGTTCCACATGTTACAGAAGATGTATAAATATTTTTAACAACGCAGGCCGTGCTGTCATTAATGCTGCGGAAAATGGTGCGTCTTTTCCATTGAAAAGAAGAGATCAGATGCTTGACTACATATTAACTTTGATGGGTCGTGATGACAATGAGGGCTTTGCTGATTCCACTCTTGAACTTCTGCACACACAGGTGCCTTAATTGTTTCTATATGATCATCTCAGAATAGAGATATATATTGTCACATTCTTGAACTATTTAAACTCAATAAATGTATTTCTTCAGGCCCTTGCGTTAAGCGCATGCACCACATTGGTCTCTGTGGAGCCAAAACTAACAATTGAAACTAGAAACCATGTGTTGAAGGTATGAAATTTGTCTTTTTTTGTCATTATGTATCATATATACCTGGTGATTCATTCAACAATAATCTGTTTAATTTAGTCTTTAATTATAATATATATGAAGCCTTGTAAATTTTTTTGATAAATTTTACAGGCCACATTGGGGTTCTTTGCTTTACCAAATGATCCAGTAGATGTTGTTGATCCCTTGATTGACAACCTTATCACTCTCTTATGTGCAATTCTTCTCACAAGGTAATTTAAATCTCATAGTTTATGCTCTTTTGGGATACTTATTCTTCTGAAGTATCTATTTGATAGAGAGTGGAGTACGTGAAATTTATGTTTGCATATGTTACATGTTTGTATTTTTTTTTTTGTATGATTCACTGTTTGTGTGATTGCATTTATTGTTCACATTATGCTGGCTTCTCTAATTAGCATATTTATAACAATTTAGTGGCGAGGATGGAAGAAGTCGAGCAGAACAGTTACTGCATATTTTGAGACAAATAGATCAATATGTTTCTTCGCCCATGGATTATCAAAGGAGAAGAGGTTGTCTCGCAGTGTATGAGATGCTTCTCAAGTTTAGGATGGTTTGCATCAGTGGATATTGTGCCCTGGGCTGCCAAGGATCTTGCACGCACAGCAAGCAAATCGATCGTACTCTGCGTGGGAACTTTTCGAACTTACCAAGTAAAAATGCTTTTTTTTTTTTTTTTTTTTTTTTTTTTTTTTTAATTTAGAAAAAAAGAAAGAAAAAAACTGATTTCCTTTGGTTTGTTGCTCTTTATATGTGCATATGTTTGTGTTAATTTACATTACTATTTCTTTTGAAAACTGCCAGCTGCATTTGTGTTGCCAAGCCGTGGGGCCTTATGTTTGGGAGACAGGGTCATTATGTATCTTCCACGTTGTGCAGACACTAACTCTGAAGTTAGAAAAGTTTCTGCTCAGGTTGTTCTCTCTCTTATATAAGCTAATTCATATTGATAAAAAATATCTGATCTTCTTTAGATTGTGCAATGTCTGTTTTAGTATTCCTTCTTGTTTTTGTCCAGATATATCATAGTAATTTTTCTGTCTGTAGATCCTTGATCAACTATTTAGTATTTCACTTTCACTTCCAAGGTCGGCATCCTCTAATTTTGGTGTGGATGTAGAATTGTCATATGGTGCTTTGTCCTCCCTTGAGGATGTGATAGCCATCTTGAGGAGTGTAAGCTCATTGGCAACTCTTGCTATTCTCTCTTTGTCCACTTTTTTCCTGTTATTCATTTAACATATACCTGTTGGCTATTTGTGACCATGAGAGGGTGCATCAATAGGGGTAATTAATCAATTTTCCCTTATATTCAGGATACTTCCATTGATCCGTCTGAGGTTTTTAATAGAATTGTTTCCTCTGTCTGTGTATTACTGACAAAGGATGAGGTAAGGTTTATTGATGCATATGATTGAAAACTTGGAATCAACAATGCAGCAGCTTTAGATGTTCTTGATTTTTTGCAGCTTGTAGCTACCCTTTATGGTTGCACTGCTGCTGTATGTGATAAGATCAAGCAATCAGCTGAAGGGACTATTCAAGCCGTCATTGAGTTTGTTACAAAGAGGGGGAGCGAGCTGGGTGAAACTGATGTATCAAGGTTTATCCAATACTGAAATTGTGAATAAGTGATTTGAAAGATAAATTGTTTGCTGACATGGATCACATTTATGTGCTTTTTACATGCTTACAGGACAACCCAGTCTTTACTCTCTGCTGCAGTTCATGTAACTGAGAAGCATTTACGTTGGGAAACACTTGGAGCTGTATCTCTTTTTACCCCGCAAATCTGTATTTATTTACCTACTTGTTGAAGCTATGAATTGATACTGTTTACTTATTTTGAATGTTTGAACTGTCTATAGCTTTTCCAAGTCAACTAGCAGTTATTATGGATTTTCTTTTTCCAATAGGATGTTGCACCTTTCTTTCCTGGATGTTTTGGGTGTGTAGAGGGGGTTCTCAATCTCATTTATATAACCTTAACTTTTAGAAGATATCCTCTCTAGCTGAAAACACTCGTACAAAAGTTGTTTTCAATGAAGTATTGGCTATGGCTGGAAAGGATTTAGTCACTAAGGATATATCTCGACTTCGTGGTGGTTGGCCAATGCAGGATGCATTTTACGTGAGCACCATTTAATTTTCAGTTTTGAAGATTGCTTATTGTATGTCTCTTTTGTATAATGTTTTTACTTTCTTATTGGATCTCTTGCTCTCTGGCATAAATACCTAATAGCCTTGGTTAATTGTGTAATGATGGTTATTGTGTAAGTATATTCTCACGGATACCATTGTGCACATGACTATACATTTGTTGTTTAAGACTTTCTCTCTCTCTCTCTGCTTTTCCTGTTTCCTTTCATTTTGATGGCTGTTTTCTGCTGAATTTACATTTCGATCCAAGAAACTGATTTAGTCGATCAAATCTTTATCTCTTTCACATTTTATTTTTGGTGTCTTCTAGACATTTTCCCAGCACACAGTGCTCTCGGTTATGTTCCTGGAGCATGTAATATGTGTCATCAACCAGACACCGGTCCTTAAAGGTGATTCAGAGAAAGCAGACAATGCTAGTCATTTTGTTGATGGTCAAGCAGAGGATGACATTCTACAAGCTGCTATTATTGCTCTCACTGCCTTTTTCAGGTCTCTTTAATTAGCTTCATCTAACAAATTTAAGCTATATTATCTAGCTCCACAGTTTTTCCATGTTCTCATTCTGTTGCAGGGGTGGTGGTAAAGTGGGCAAGAATGCAGTTGAGAGTAATTATGCGTCTGTGCTTGCTGAACTTACCATCCAATTTGGAAGCTGTCATGTTCTAGCTAGTTCTGGTCAAGAATCATTACAGTAAGAATATAGTAATTTTTCTTTGGATATCTTTTTAAGCTTGTCCTCATGCAATGTTAGTATTCATTTTTCAGGGCGCTTTTAACTGCATTCCAGGCATTCTGTGAATGTGTTGGTGACCTTGAAATGGGAAAGGTAGCAACCTTGTAGAGACAATATTTACATAATTACTAGTGTAACAGAAGTCTTCAAGTGGTGCCTTCTAATATGAAGTATATAAAATTGATTTTGATTAATGTGTGTAGATTTTGTCTAGAGATGGAGAGCAAAATGAAAATGAGAAGTGGATCAATCTAATTGGAGATATTGCAGGATGCATCTCTATAAAGAGACCAAAAGCGGTAATATGGCCTTTTTTTTATAGTTTGTCTAACATCATTCATTAAAACGCTCAAGGTATATACTTCAGAAGAAGATGAAGAAAAAGAGAACCATGAATTACAATTTAGAGACCTGAATATTGGTAGTATTACATAAGGTGATTAAAAATGTATTATTGTCTTATTCTCTGGCTAATGGGGTGTCTAGAGCTCATTGGCAACCAACTCGTTTCCATGCATTTTCATTGCTATGAATGTTTGCATGTATAAAGTTATTATTGGGATAAAATTCCTGAGTGTGTCTACCAAATAAAATGCAGTGGCATTCAATTATAGGCCAATGCTTCTTTATGTTTCTTGAGCCCATATTAAAGAGAAACTTGTCCAATCCTCGGGGCTTGACTGTTCTGTCTTTCTTTTATAGAGTTTGAAACCTTTCTACTTCTTGAGGTCACTGTGTCTACTCACAAGTTGGTGCATAAAAATGATGATCTGTGTGTAGTAGCTAATAACCAGACCTTCAATTTAGTATGCCATCCACGTATTCATGGTTTTGGTTTGTAGTCATCCAAAATATTACTGATTGTTCTCTATGGAATTTTTGTTTTATTATTTTAGATTCAAAGTATATGTTCAATTTTGAGTACATCGTTAAATCGTCACCAAAAATACCAAAGGGAAGCTGCAGCTGCTGCACTATCAGAGTTTGTCCGCTACAGGTATATTTAGGATGTATATGATAGTTTGTGGTTAGACTGACTACTTTCTCACAAGTTATTTGGCTCAGGCTTGAGGCTTTTTAAGCCTTCATCTCTATTTGGATTTAGTTTATATCCTTTAGGGGGGCCACATATGAGACTGAAATTCTTATTCAATATGTGTGTGTATGTGTGTGTGTACATCTATATATATAAATAATATTTTTTAAGAATTGGGGTAATTCCAGTCTGATGTGTGATTTAAAGATCCATTTTAGTTATTTTCTAGTGTTAACTTGTTATATGTAGTTAGCACGACTCTTTAATGATTTGAATTTGACATTGATGGTAAATTAACATGGTAAAGTGTATGATCTTGGATTCAAATCCTATGTCAGTTATAGTAATTTACTCTTCTGCATGTACAAGGCTCGACTTTCTCTCTGTTATTGGAATGACCTATGCATGAGGGACAATTTTAATAGTGGGTGTTTGTGTTAATTTGATAATGGCTCATTTCTTAATAGCTTTAAGCCTTTATGATTGGAAATAACATCTAGCATTCTTAACTTGTTTTTTATAGCATGCTCCTTATTTGTTTATCTGTCTTTTTCTCTTTTTTTCCCCCTCTTTTTTGTTCTGTTGATATTGCGCTCTCTCTCTCTCTCTCTCTCTCTTTTCTATTAGATGGTTTTGAAACTTTATTGTTCTACTTCTTATTTGTTGGTGGTTTTAATAATGCAGTGGTGGATTTGGTTCTCTATTAGAACAGATAGTGGAGGTTTTGTGTCAACATGTGTCAGATGAGTCTCCAACTGTTAGACGCTTGTGTCTGAGAGGATTAGTACAGGTTATTTACCTGCAGGGTTATATTGTTAAACTTTTACTGCATGCTTCTTCCATATGTTTTTATTTTATTTTCAATTTTATGTAAAGACTAGCTATATATCTTTTCTGAGGAGATGAGCTGTATATTTTTCTGGATAAAGACATGCATTTTCATGTCCGTACAGACATGCTCATGTTGTAAACTCATGCATGTCTTTATGCACTTCACCCCAATTCTGCCTCAATCTGTTTTGATAAAAGGAAAGTTACCATCTCATATGAGAAAGTCCAAGTTCAATTTGTACGCTTTTTTACATGGAGACTTTCTCTGGCCTTAGAGAAAGTATCATACTAAATTTGGTATTGCAAGTTATCTGTAGGCATGCTCATTCTGGAGATCTTCAAGGAGATGTTTATGTGTGTACCATTAGAATAATTTCATATTTGATTTTCTTTTAAAATATGTTGCCTAAATATCTGGTTATAACCTAAAGCAATTAGTGAGTGTCTTTGTTTTTATTTTTTTGAATTGTTTTCTATTCTCTGCATTGCAGATGCCGTCTATACATATTCTACAATATACAGCTCAAGTTCTGGGAGTAATATTAGCTTTACTAGATGATTCAAATGAATCCGTGCAATTGACTGCTGTTTCTTGCTTACTCATGGTGAACCCCTTCTCCTGTTCATGCAAATTAATGGGCAACTCAATAAAAAAAGTCCTCCTACGTTGAAATATAAGCTAATTTGTTTAGTACTCTTTTCTGTTTACATGTATTAGATACTCAAGTCATCACCCAATGATGCAGTTGAACCAATTTTGATTAATCTTTCAGTAAGGCTTCGTAATCTTCAGGTGAGACTCTAGATTCTCAAAAGATTTACTCAAACCTGTTATATTAAGTTTTGGTATCACCTATTCTGTCTCTGAATTAACAGTCTCTGAAAATTTTCTTTGAAAGCCTATGATTTAAGAATATAGTAATTAACACTAAAATCTAGACTGATTTACTAAATATTTATGTAGACATGCATGGATAAGAAGATGCGAGCTAATGCTTTTGCAGCTTTTGGAGCACTAAGCAACTATGGAGTTACATCACAACATGAGGCATTTGTTGAGCAGGTACCATAGAGATATTCAGTGCAAAAGTGTTTTTTCTTAATCAATATTTAATTGGTTAGTGACTCTATCCATTAGCTTGGGAATTAACATTTATTTGAAAGATGCTTTTAGTTGAATCTATAGTCTCTAGGCATTCATTTTACTGTTTGTCAAAATTGAATACGGTAAGAGAAAATTGATGGTTTTTTTTCCCTTTCTAATTTTATGATGAATTATGATCCATTAGTATGAGCATAACACAATGTACATGACAAAAATATAAGTGGATCATATAATTTTTCCGTAGCATTTAAAAAATGATATGATTGTGCTGCTGGTATCATGTCTTGTGCAAGATGGCAGTTTCTTAGTTTTACACTATTAGTATTGGACATATTTCCTAGCTTTTGATTGCATAAACAATAAGCTGCAAGTCATGATCCCCGAATGCTTGTTCTATGATCAGGTGCATGCTACTATTCCTCGCTTGGTTTTGCATCTTCATGATGACGATGTTAGTGTGCGACAAGCTTGCTGGGTAATTGCTTACCACCTTCTTTGTTTCCTTTGCTGTTTATTTGAGAAATTATTAATACTTTTTTTCTCCTCCCAAACTGTTCTAGAATACTCTAAAACGAATTGCACCCTTGCTGGAAATGGAAGGATTTTTTGCCTTGCTCAACTCGCATTGTTTCAATTCTGATTATCGGTATACCTTGATATATCTTAAAATGGATTTCTTTTTTCAAAAGCATATTATGGGTTCCTTTAATGGTCATGGAACAAAACAAATTGTACCTCTCTTTTCAGAAGTGACTATGAGGATTTTGTCAGAGACTTGTCAAAACAATTTTCTCAGCATCTCCCCTCCAGAGTTGATACCTATATGGCATCAGCAATACAGGTTAGAATGTTTGATAAACCCTTAATATTCAATTTCAAGTATTTTTTTTTTCATTTGTTTATATACGTGTAGTATTTATATATAAACTCATTTTGGAGAGCCCTAACCTACCATCAAGGGTGGAGCCAATAAGGTAAATTTGGGGTGGGGTGTGAATGTGATTTTAGTCTCAGTTTCTTGTGATAATTCTTCTTTGTTGGCATTCAACTTATTACAAGCACTTCCATTCTAAAAACATGTTTACTTTTGACGTGGTACCATAATTAATGTTTCATTGGTTTAATATAATCATATAATTTTTGTGAACCAGAGAGGGCAATGTGTTCCATAGGGTTATTTTATTAAGATAAAGCATCTATCTTATAGTACTTCAGTTTAATGAGTATGCTTATTAGCAAGACTCTATTATAATGAAGTGCCTGAAGGTCCTGAACAAGGGGACATGGAAATGCAGCACGTTGTTATGCTGTTTGCTGATGTAATAATATGGTTTGATGTGGTAGGCTCTTGAGGCACCTTGGCCAGTAATTCAAGCAAACGCCATATACTTCTCTAGCAGTATGTTATCTGTGTCGGATGATCAGCACATTTTAGCTCTCTACTATACCCAGGTATTGTGTAGCACTGATACTATTCTTTGGATGTCATAGGTAAAACTTTACTAGCATTTACAGAAGCTTTTGTATTATTTTAGGTGTTCGGAATGTTGGTGGGTAAAATGAGTCGTTCAGCAGATGCAGTTGTTAGAGCAACTTGCTCTTCTGCACTAGGTTTGCTATTAAAATCCACAAACTCAATCTCTTGGAGAGCAGATAGACTTGATCGTGTGGACTCAATCAGAAGGGTCCACGATTCATGAATCTAATAAGTGACAATGCACAAAGGATAAATCAAATTGATCAGGTCACTCTGTCAAACCCTGTATTGCATTTTCTGAGATAAAAAGAAATTCAGTCCTTGTTGGCCACAAAACGAGATCTCACAGAGAATAGCTACAGATAAGGAAATGTAGCAGCTTTATGGACTAAAGGAGAATTTTGAAGCTACGTGATGGTTATTGTTGTAATTTTGTACAGTGGTTTGTGTTTGTCTAAAGTTTGCTTATTTCAATTGTTGTAAATTTGTGTATTCGTAGCATAACTCTAGTTCATGGCCTTGGCCGGAAAGAATAAAAGAGACCTTTTTAAGTGTGTAATAATTTATTATCAATAATGTTAATTAATTTATGTTAATAATACATTTTAATTAAGATTTGTTTTATTTTTTGAATATGATGAGATTATGTGATTAAAAGGATGTTATATTTCTTTTTTTTGTAGTTAAATTTATTTTTCTTGTTTTGATTTAAATAAATTAATTTTTTTCCTGTGAAAAATTATATGTTAATAAAAAAATTGAAGAAGACAATGTTTGAAGTTTCCAGTCAATCAAAATTGAAAATGGATGTTTGAATTGTTGATGAATATATGTAAAAGATCGATGTAGAATGTAGAAAAGAACGGAAGGATAGATTGTTGAGATGTCTTTCTTTAACCATTAAAAGAATAGATTAAAGTTGATGTGGGCATCGAGCGCTCTTCTAGCATGGATGTTCGTGATAAGGACATTACGTTGCCAAGTGGACCAGTGACGCGTTCTCGAGCTAAGAAAATCAAAGAGGGAATGCTTGGACTTGTGAAAAGAATTATGGATGAAGATCGATTCAAGTTTCCAAATGATTTGAACACTTTTCAGAGGCCTAATGATGATTTAAGCATGTTGTCCAACCAAGGGATGAAAGTCGTAATGATGCTCGAGAGTTGCGGAGACGAAACAGCATCATTTTAAAAATAAACAACTTAGAATGGCAGTTTCATAATTTAGTTATTTTCGGCTGATTGATGCGGAACCCCAAGATTAAAGAATCCGAAACCCCAAACACACAAGAAATATTGAACAATAATTGGAAAACAAGAACCCGCCCTACCAAACCAGTCTAAGTTAGATGCTAGAGGTGATGGACCTTTTCAAGTGCTCGAGAGGATTAATGACAATGCATACAAGATTGATCTTCCAGGTGAGTATAATGTTTCCGCATCATTTAATGTTGCTGATCAGTCGTAATGATGCTCGAGAGTTGCGGAGACGAAACAGCATCATTTTAAAAATAAACAACTTAGAATGGCAGTTTCATAATTTAGTTATTTTCGGCTGATAATGGCAGTTTTGTAATTATTTCTATTTTCGGATTATTTTTATTTAGGGTTAGTTTTTAGCCTTAGGATTACCTTCCTCATTTCCGGGCGGGTTCTTGTTTTCCAATTATTGTTCAATATTTCTTGTGTGTTTGGGGTTTCGGATTCTTTAATCTTGGGGTTCCGCATCAAAAGTTATTATAGAAAATTATTATCCATATATTTTCTTGTGGCCTTCATTATTGTTGGAGTCAAGTTATTATAGAAGTTTATTATCCACAATTTTTATTGTGGCCGTCATTATTGTTGGAGTCATAGTCAGCCTGCGTAAAACAAGGAGAAGAAGGAGACTTATATTTTCTATTCAATTTTGAGTTCTGTAATTCTGGGATTTGTAATTTGTTCCCCCTTTGATTTTATGGTTGTTTATCAGCAAATGTCTTAAAAAGAACCACACATAGGAGAAATTATTCACTTGGACTGTTGGACAACATATCATTATGACGATTATAACGAAATATGTGGATGGAGCTGTCGGCATGGCATTGATCATGTGTTTATTCCCAGGAAAGAAGGTACATAAAAAATGAAAATGACCAATATATTACATATAAAATGAGGGATGCTTTCCATGCTTAACATGTTAGGTAGCTCATTCATGGGCTTTGAGAAAGACTTGTAATGTAGTTTAATTTAACCATGTCACTGTCCCAGGGAATTTTCGCATGCGGGATTAATTTCATATTGAATGAGACTGTATTTTCTTAGGTTAGAGAATATTGGTTAGGAGTATTAGCTGTCATTTAGGATAAATTTAAATTGTTTTTATTCAGGCTTTTCGCTCTTTCCTGCTCTATAAAACTCAGAGAAGATAAGCCCACTAATGTACACCAAGCAATGGATTCCCAAACAAACCAGCTTCACTTTATCATGTTTCCCATAATGGCCCAAGGGCATATGATCCCAATGGTAGACATTGCTAAAATGTTTGCTCAACGAGAAGTGATCATCACCATCGTTACCACACCGCATAATGCTGCTCGTTTCAAAGCAACCATCGAACGAGCCACACTTTCTGGCCTCCAAATTCGAGTAATCCAGCTCAATTTTCCATGCGAAGAAGCAGGATTGCCAAAAGGGTGTGAGAATTTCGACATGTTACCTTCACCGAACTTGGCTTTCAATCTTTTCACTGCAACTGCAAAGCTACAAGAGCCGGCCGAAAAGTTGATCAAAGAGCTGGTACCTCCTCCAAGTTGCATTATCTCCGACTTTTGCTTGCCATGGACTATCAATATTGCTCGCAAGTTTCATATGCCAAGAGTTACTTTCCATGCAACGAGCTGTTTTACTATCCTGTGCACGCACATCTTAAACACTTGCATGGCTGACCAAGACACAATCCCGAAATCAGATTCAGACTACTTTGTTGTGCCCGGATTGCCCGATCGAATTGAGATAACAAGAGCTCAGATACCAGGACCCTTGTCCCCAAACTTGATAGATTTCTGTCTACAAATGAAAGCAGCTGATAAAGCTTCCCATGGAGTAATTCTCAATTCTTTTGACGAGTTGGAGATGGAATACGTCAAAGAATACAACAAGGTTAAAAGGGTATGGTGTATCGGTCCAGCATCACTGTGTGACAACATGGTCAAGGTTCAGAGAGGTAACAAGTCCGCAATTGATGAATACCAATGCTTGAAGTGGCTTGATTCATGGGAACCAAACTCTGTACTCTACGCCTGCCTTGGAAGCCTTTGTAATCTAGCATCTTCGCAACTGATAGAGCTGGGGTTGGGCTTAGAAGCGTCAAACAAACCTTTCATTTGGGTAATAAGAGGAGGAAAAGTACTAGAAGAGCTAGAAAATTGGATTGTAAAGGATGGATTTGAGGAAAGGATCAAAACGAGAGGGCTTGTGATTCAAGGTTGGGCGCCACAATTATTAATATTATCACATCCGGCAATTGGTGGGTTCTTAACACATGGTGGTTGGAATTCTATATTGGAAGGGGTGTGTTATGGGCTTCCAATGGTCACTTGGCCACTATTTGGTGACCAATTCTTGGGGGAGAGGCTAGTTGAAAATGTACTCAATATTGGTACGAGTATTGGAGTGGAGGAACCAGTGAAGTGGGATGAGGAAGAGAGAAGTGGGGTGCTAGTGGAAAAAGACCAAGTGAAAAGGGCAGTTGAGAGAGTGATGGACGGAGGAGAAGAAAGCAAAGCGATAAGGGAAAGAGCTAGAAAGTTTGGAGAGATGGCAAATAGAGCAATAGAAGAAGGTGGATCCTCTAATGTCAACCTTACATTGTTTATCCAATACATCATGCAACTGGCACAAGTGAGACCGGTGACAAAAAAGAAATGAAAAATAGACGTCCTCTAATGTCAACCTTATTGTTTTTTTTTTTTGTTTTTTGTGATATAAATATATATACACATATATATATATGCATACAATAATTTTTTTTATCAGAAATTTTATGTTTGGAATTTGTATGCGGCAACACTTATCTAAAATTGGATATACATATAAAAAAAATATCATGCATATCTAATTTTGAATATGTGTTATAATAAATTCCAGATAAAAAATCTCTAATAAAAATAAATTATATATGCATATGTGTATACAAAAGCTCTGTGCCTATTAATCTTTGTATCGATTCATGTATGTATCAAAATTTGTGCGGGTGTGTGACGTGTGTTTATAAATAATAAGCAAAACTACATCCCACAAAAATTGTGTAGGTATGTTTAGAAGTATAAATAAAAGTAAGAATATTGTGTTGTATTTATGAATATGAAGAAAATTGCTATATACACACCCATAGAAAATTGTGGACGTAAATTTGGAAATATTATGATATCATCAGTATTGGATGCGCGCCTACTTTCTATTAAATAAGACAGTTATCATATTTGTAATTATCTTGGTTTAATTATTTGTATTTAGGACTCTCCATTATTTAGGACAGCTAAAATCATTTTTTGTAATTATCTCTTCTCTCTCTCCGTTCACAGCTAGCAACTTAAATTGTGTAAATTGTTCTACTCCTTGACCTGCAAGTTTACAATTAAAAATATTGATTAGAAAGATGCGAGAATAGCAATAAGCCAAGTTTGTTGCTTTCAAAGAAAATTTCGAATCCCTCCTTGTTCTGAAAGCTTTTCTAATGAGCCTAACCTTACAAAAGCTATTCTCTTTGTATGCCAAATTATTTTATCTCCAAAAGAAAGAATATAGAAGAAACATGACAACAAATTAAATCTGATAGCAACTATTGAAAGAGACGGCCAATGTGTAATCTAACTTCTTACTTTTTCATGTTATACCCTTCATTGCTTTCGACTTTAATTCCAAGAAAGGGTCAAAATCTTGCAAAAATACAGAAATCCTAAATAACTTGGACCAATTTAAAGAACAAATCATACAATTCGCTCATATCTAACCCATTTTTCCCATCAAATTCTGATTGAAATACCAAGGGAATTACTTTTAGGTAACAACTAGGAATATTCAAAAAAATAAATAAATTTTTAAAATTGACCGATTTAATAAAATCCAACTTGTTTGGATATACTATTTTAATATTATTGGATTGAATTGATTTGAATTTTAAAAACTGACTTTTGGATCAGATATATAAACATGTCTTTAAAAAATATATATATATAATCTATAACATACAATAATAATAAATTAATATATTAATAAAAAGTTTTAATCAGATTTTAAATTAAAAAAAACCCCTAAAACTTAAATAATAATAAAAAAACTCAAAAATTTATTTAAAATAAAAAATCAAATTCAAATTGATTATTCAAACTGATCCACTTAATCCAATTATTATTTAGATTGGATTGAATTTTATGTATAAATCAGTTTAATATGGATTGAGAAAAAAAACTAAACCATTATTAATTTGATCGATTTGATTATTTTCAAATATAATCAGTTTCTAGCTGATAAACACTTCTAGTAACAATAGAAATTCTCTAAAAGATGAAAATCAATAGGTTAATCGCGAGTCTCATCTAGATTGAATGTCAAAAACTGTTAAAGGTTAAGAGATTAATGCAGAAATAACACTTCAACAATGCAAAGAATGCCGATGCAACGTGGGTTCCGACTAGGCCTGGCAACGTGTCGTGTCGAACCGTGTTCATGTAGTGTCGTGTTCGTGTCGTGTCAAATTTTGTTCACCTGAACCCAACCCGTTAAGTTTTTATATTGAACCGTGTTCGTGTTGTATCGTTTCGTGTTCTTGTCGTGTTTTATTCGTGTTTACTAGACATATACGTGAGTGTTTTATTTTTTTTATTTAAATTAATATATATTGTCAAATGATAAATCATTATCAATTCATGTCTATTAAACCTAAATACATATTCAAATGATATGCTAAACATCTTAAAAAATATATATTAACATACTAAAATTCAACATAAATAATAACTGTGAATTTAAAATATGTAAAATATTACGAATTAAATCTATATTAAATATTTATCGTGACTAAAAAACAAAATATGCATTTCAATTATAAATTTAAAAATATTCAAAAAATTATAAAACAAACTAAAATTAATTTAAAAATATTCAAAATATTATAAACCAAATTGAAATTGTACATCTAATATAAGTAATAAAAAAAATAAAATCTAAAACAAAATATTAATATATAAATAGATATAAAAATTATCATGTTAAATGAAATAAAATATGAATTTTATAGTTTTTTTTTTAAAAAATAATGTAAAAAGTTAACTATAAAGAAATAATTAAATTAATATTTTTTTATCGTTCTTACTGTGACATATCATGTTAACGTGTTCCAACCTGTTTCAACCCGTTTTCTTATCATGTCTTATCGTGTGACATTGATATCAAACTGATCCGATATCACAGATCCAAACTAGCAAATTATCGTGTCATTTCGTATCGTGTTATCGTGTCGTGTAACATTTTACCAGGTCTAGTTCCGACCTAGCTCATTATCCATTTCAACATGGAAAGGATTATAGGTTTTGTTGGTTGTGCTTGTGAGCGAGAGCGAGGAGAGAGAGTTAATTTTTTTCAAAAGACAACTTATGCCCCTGACATATCCAAGTCCCGTGGAGCATTTTAACATAATATAGATGGAAAAATAGGACAAAAGTGCTAATTTTATCAAATATACAAGATATAGAATTAATAAAAAATTAAACATAAAAGCTAAACCTACTCTAAAGATAAAGAACTAAATATGCAAAAAAAACATATGTTTATTAGTTATTAGTTATAATTATGCAATGTATGAGGCAGGACGGCTGCAACTTCTTCTCTATCTCTGTTCTTTATACCAAAATTTAAAATTCAATCGCTGATTGATTCATTTAAAATGAGACTTGACTTCCATTTATTTGGCTTTATTTCTACAAATGTCGACAGCTTATTCATTATTTGCAGAAAACAAGACCACTCACATTTCAAATCAAAGCTCCATCGGCCTTTTCAGAATGTCCGATTTCCATGTGTAGAATTGGACGGTTCATGTGCTCCCTCTAAGTTCGGAAAGGACAATGCATGAGTCAGTTGACTAGCTAGCCTAGCTAGCATTTCCATTATAAATAAAATAATAATTATTACTATTTTTGTGTGCTTTATTTGATCCCCACGTAGTACGTACGATGGTTTTTGTACTTTTTGATAGGACAATGCCAAAGCGATGGTAATTGTTTTTTTTTTGTTGATAAAAAAGCGATGGTAATTGTTGATGCAGGACAGAATGCATCAGTTATAAATTTCTTGTGTAAATGTTAATATTTACATTTAATATTCCTCAATTTTAAGTGTTTGTATTGTAAACGCCATGCTGGATGAGACATTAAGATTCTTTTTAGACAGTAAGTAAACGATAAAACATTAATTGAAAATTAAATGAATTTGTACGGAAACATCGGAATAAAAGTTAAATGGTAAGAGGCTAGTTAAATTTTACGTAACTTCTTCAATGAACATTTTCCATATTAAAAAAAAACTACTTCAATGAACATCTTCAGATGCCCCAACTGATCTAAGGAATACTTAATTCGTCACGAACGCCTTAATTTTCACCTTGCAAATACCATTAAAAAAAAATAAAAATCCTCAAATATTCGCTATAAAAAAATATATAATTCTGACAGGAATTTAAAATCTAAAGGTTGCCATTTAAAGTTCCAATAAATAGGGACTACCTACACTTATAGTCCAAATATCTATTTTATCTTTGTTCTTTAGTCAATATTATCTTCTGTGATTTAATATTTCAAGGACCAAAACCGTGCGAAGGAACAGGGTCACAAAACCGTACCTTTTTTCACCCCTAAGACCGAATCTCGACTTTCGATTCATCAATTAAGGACGCGTGAAAGCACAATAGACATGTAAATGGATATGCAGAGAAAAACGGTGATGCACATTATTTTTTATCATTTTTGCTAATTTTGTATAATGTAATTCTTTTTTTTTTGTTGGTAAATGTTGTATAATGTAAATTCATTCACTTAAATCACATGCAATGTCATGCAAATAAATAAAATATGCGATTCTATAAAATATTTATTAAATATTATTGTTTATTAATAATCAGTTGTACCGTATATAAATTTTTGTCCACACACATAAAAAGGGTTTTTTTTTTTTTTCACATCCTACCCATTTGTTATGTTATATTTATATATCTTGAACAATGAAGAATGTAATTATTAAATCCACAAAGAAAAGAAAAAAGAAAAAATCAGAAAACCCCTTTGAAGCTCACCTAGAAAATTAGTGCTCCAATTTCTTCATTCATCAGCATAGCAATAGCAATAGCAATAGCAATGAATTCCTCCATAAACCCAACGATGATGAATTCTCGAATGAATCAACTTCATTTTGTTTTGATACCTTTAATGTCCCCAGGGCACCTTATACCCATGATAGACATGGCAAGGCTTTTAGCCCAGCACGGAGTATTAGCGACAATCGTGACCACACCTCTCAATGCCATCCGTTTCAACTCCACCATTCAACGCGCTTCCGATTCTGGTCTCCCAATCCAGCTTCTCAGCCTCCGCTTCCCATCCACGGAAGCTGGATTGCCACATGGATGCGAAAACGTGGACAAACTCCCTTCCCGAATTCTGATCAAGAACTTGTTCGCCGCATCGACCATGCTCCAGAAACCGTTTGAAGACTTGCTTTCCACTTTACAACCGCCAGCGAGTTGCATAGTGAGCGGTAAAAATCTTGCATGGACGGTTGAAACTTCCCGAAGGTTCCGAATCCCGAGGGTTTTCTTCGACGGAATGGGCTGCTTCGCTTCCTCTTGCACTCACAGATTAGAGATTTCGAAAGTCCACGAAAGAGTACTCTCCGATTCAGAGTCCTTTGTGGTCCCGGGAATACCACATAGGCTCGAATTGACCAAAGGGAAGCTTCCCGAGAGCCTCAATCCCGGTTCGCCAGACCTCACAGCGGTTCGGAGTACTATGAGAGCGGCCGAAGCTGTAGCCGACGCGATTTTGGTGAATACTTTCGAAGATTTGGAAGCGGATTACGTGGAGGAATATAAAAGGGCGAAAGGGAATGATAACGTGTGGTGTATTGGTCCAGTTTCGGTGTCCAATAAATCGAAATTGGATAAGATGCAAAGAGGTGACGAAACGGAAACGGCCTCCGTGGAAGTTCCCGAGTGGTTGAAGTGGCTGGACTCGTGGGAATCGGGTTCGGTCATTTACGCTTGTCTCGGAAGCATATGTGGGCTTAAGCCTTGGCAGTTAAAAGAGCTCGGCTTGGGCTTGGAAGCGTCGAATCGGCCGTTCATTTGGGTCATAAGAGGAGGAGAACAATCCCACGGACTAGAGAAGTGGATTTTGGAAGATGGATTCGAGGGGAGGACGAAAAGGAGAGGCCTTGTGATCCGAGGTTGGGCACCGCAGGTACTGATTCTTTCTCATCCGGCGATCGGAGGGTTCTTGACGCACTGCGGTTGGAATTCGACTCTGGAAGGAATTGAAGCCGGTGTGCCGCTGATAACGTGTCCGTTATTCGCAGAGCAATTTTTGAATGAGAGTTTGGCTGTGGAGGTGCTTGGGATTGGGGTTAGAGTGGGAATTGAAGCTGCTGTGACGTGGGGTTTGGAAGAGAAGTCCGGTTTGGTGATTAAGAGGGAAGATGTGAGAAAAGCCATAGAGAAGGTAACGGATAAAGGAAAAGCTGAGGAAGCAAGAAAGAGAGCAAGAGAGCTTGGAAAGATTGCAAAAAGAGCAATAGAAGAAGGTGAATCTTCGTATCTGAATATGGAAACGTTTATTCAGTTTGTCAAGCAACAAAATCAGATAAACAACTAACTAAAATCTGCTCATTTCCTTCTATTTTTCAGTTTTTAATGTGAATTCTCATTGTGCAATTATTACCCTGTTAAATTGGTAAATCTGATCACCAAGGCTTTCTCTGTTGGTTCAACTTCATTTTCCTATTTTTTTTCTTTTTAGGCACAAGTACTATTTGAGATTTTTTTTTTTTTGGGTGCTAAGAAGTACTGCTTGAGAATTGTATTCTAGACTTGCGAAAAGCCAGTATCATTGAACCAGTCTGCATATGGAGAAAATCTTGTAAGGATGGGTATACCAGCTTGTAATGTTCCAAGTCAATTAATGTTATGTATTTAAAATTGACACATCCCACCAGTTCATCATCCTGATAATAATTTCTTTTAATTTTTATTTTTTGAAAAGCTCCTAAAGTTTAATGTAATTGTAAATCAGCCTTTTAAATTTAAAAAATAATAGATCTCTCTCTTAGCAAACCGTCTAATATTTCAATTCTCTCCTCTCTCTCTCCTTTCTTTTCTCTCTCCTCTCTCATCTTTTTGGTCTGAGTAGTAAAAAATAAACAATTTTTATTTCAATTAATTGGTTATGGTTTTGCTTTTGGTGTAGTTAGGATTTGATTTGGTTTTTTGAGTGTTGGATTCTCACCTTTCTATATTTTCTCTGCAATTTCAAACCTCCCACCTTCCTTTCGTCTTTCTTTCTTTCTCTGTTTCTTTTCTACTCTGCAAAACCCAAGAGGAAGGGGTGTGATAGTATGTTGGTAGGGGTTCTACAGCAACACAAGAGGAAGGGGAAAAGGAACAAGAGAAATCGGGAGGAAAAAAAAAAAGGAGAAAAGCATTAAAAAAGCTATTAAAAAAATCTGGAAAAATACAAAAAAAAAAAAATTCTTGCAAGTATCTGTTTAGGTTGAAGGAAAAAAAAAAAAAAGGTAGGAAAAAAATTTGTTTTTGAAAAAATAATATATATATAAACTGTATTTATGTGTTCTTATTTTTTATGTTAAACTAAATTTGATGTTAATATAAAATATATGAACGTGTATGTGCATAAAAAACTGAATCTTGAATTCGTAAGGAGGAGGTTCATATGATACTGATTCATACGATAGTGATCTATAAGAAAAGGAAGAATTGGATGATCATACAAAGTGGCTGCCACGGCTGAGAGAGAGATTTAATTTAAGGTTTATTTATTTTTTTTCACTTCAACACTGTGATAAACTTAGCCCTATTGAAAAAATATATACTAGCGAGAGAGAGAAACGGGGAAAGCGAGAAATGGAGAGAGAGGGAGAGGCAGAAGGAGAGTGAAAGAGCAAGAAAAAAGAAGGAAGGTCTTTCGGGAGAGGGAAAAAATATTTAATTTAAAGTTTATAATTAAATTAATTAAGATTTTTATCAAATTTTTATTAATTATTATTTGATTAAATTTTTGTTAAAAATCCTAGAATTTTTAAGATTTTATGGATTGGAATGGATTTGATTCATCAATATAACTCTTAAATTTTTTTTTTGGTAATAAAAATTGCTATTATGCATAAAAAGCCTCAAAAAAATGAATTACACAAAGGAACTTCCCATAAGATCTGAGAGATCTGAAACATAAGTATCACTCAGATCCTTAGGAAGATTACCAAGGTTAGAGGAAGGAAACAAAAAATTACAACTAATTGCTAAAGTGCTTTTGACAAGGCAATCAGCAAAAAAATTAGAGGACCTGGCATTCCAATATAACTCCCATCCTTTAGAATTCAGCATAGCTCTAATGCTAAACACTGACTCCTTCATGTACCAACCATTTGGGTCATTGGAGGACTTCATTTCATTAACCACTGTTAATGCACTTGAGGAAAACATAAGTTTGTTCCAAGGCTTTCTTGCTGCTGAAGTAACTGCCCATTCAACAGTTTTCATCTCTGCTTCATAAGCTGAAGATGCACTAGAGACCTTTGAGCAAGCCATAACCAAGAGGCCATCTTCATCCCAAACCACCATTGCCATAGTAGCTTTTCCATTCACCCAGGCAGTATCACAATTGACCTTCCACCATCCCCTTTTTGGAGGCTTCCACGTTTCCTTTATCTTTGGGGCCGAGAAGGATGATAAAAACTGCAGCACCCCTAAATCATCTTGCATCGAGTGATCCATCTATTTTCTCACTTCAAACAAGGAATACTTTCCTTCAAACAAGCAATCGTTTCTAAACTTCCAAAAACTGTAGAACAAAGAGACCATTAACGATAAAAATGAAGTCTTGTCCATGATTCCCTTGTAGACTTCCATCGGAGGGTTAAAACAGAATTCCCATAGCTCATCTAGGTTAGAAACCTGCCATTCGTTTGTCCTTCCGCCCCAATTGTTGGAGAATGCCAGGGCCCGAAAAGCAGGACACTTTTTAAACAAGTGAAGAGAAGATTCCAAACACTCTCCACAAACAACACACACATCTTCCCATCCAGCAACTTTTTTTCCTATTTTCTCTCTAGCAGGTAAGGCAACAACGAATACACGCCATAAAAACATCTTTTTCCTTTCCTCTAACGGGGCCTTCCATATAGCATTCCACAATCTTGACGCTATACCTCCTGCATGACAATTCAACTAATAGCAATTCTTGACTGAGAACTGTCCAACATTGTTCCCATACCAAACAAACTTATCTTCAAGAGTAACATTTGGCTACCTCATACTGAGTATGGCCTCTGCTGACTCCTCCTCACAGATATCACGAATCAACCCAGCATCCCATCCGGTGCCATCCTCTCTAAGCAAATCCACCACTTTCGACCATTGGTCTGCCACAACTCCATCTTTTAATCTCGGAATCCTATCATCCAGATTCAACAACCAAGGGTCTTTCCACGGATTAAGTGATAACCCATTTTCTATTTTAAAGCATGCTCCCCTCAGAATGAATGGTCTTGAACTAATAATGCTCTTCCATCCCGTGGAGGCTTCTTTGACAATTCGGCATTCAAAAAGTGATTTCCCTTTCATATATTTTGCTTTTATCAACTTACACCATAGGCTCTCCTTACCAGCAGCTAATTTCCATCCTATCTTTGCAAGCAAAGCTGAATTGATATCTTTGAAATATCAGAAACTCAATCATCCTTCTTTCTTGGGACGACACAAATCTTTCCAAGCTTTTAGAGCAAGGTATCTCTTGGACCCTTCTTTATGACCCCACCAAAATCTGCGAACCATGGCATCAAGATCCTTACAAAGATCGTAAGAGATCCGAAAGGTAGACATGGTATAAGTTGGTATGGTTTGGATAACCGAAGAGATAAGAGTTGATTTCTCTGCTTTGGACAAAAGTTGCCAGTCCCAGCCCTCAATCCTTTGACCAATTCTATCCTTCAAGACTTTGAAGTCTTTCACTTTGTTTCTACTTAGAAGTAGAGTGTTACCAAGATAAACCGAGTCTTTATACATATCTTTGAATCCGAGAACCCTTTTAATAGCCCTTCTATCATGATTGCTGGTGTTCTTGGAGAACAAAATACTAGATTTATCGAAATTTGCCTCTTGCCCCGACCAACCGAAAAATTGTTCTAAACTCCTTTTAACCGCCACAGCTTGACATTCTTTGGCCCTGCATATAACAAGAAGGTCATCCGCATAAAGGAGATGAGAAATAGAAAGCCCTTACGGCTAATCTTAATATCATTTATACGACCTTCCTCTTCTTCCCTAAGCAACAATCTAGAAAGGAATTTAGCGCTCAACACAAAGAGGAAAGGCGATAGAGGATCGCTTTGTCTTAAGCCTCGACTTGAAGAGAAAGAACCAGCATTTCCTCCATTCAAAAGAATAGAATAATTGACTGAGTTTAGGCAGCTCCTTATGAATTGTTGCATATTTGTTGAGAAGCCCTAAGCATTTAACGCCTTTATCACAAAATCCCACTCAAGCCGATCATACGCTTTCTTCAAATCAACTTTCATCATCATCAGCCCGTTATTCCCTTTGTGCTTCTTGATTTTGTGGATAACCTCTTGAGTTATAATCGAATTTTTGCTATCCACCGACCCTCCACAAAAGCACCTTGGTTTTGGGGAGATGATTCTTCCCATAAACCTCTTCATTCTTTCTGTGAAGATTTTTGAAACAATTTTATAAGTGTAGTTGCATAAGCTTATAGGCTTAAACTGATTGAAGGAATAAGGCTGCTTCTTTTGAGGTATGAGAACAAGGAAGGTACGGTTTACATTGAAGGAGATCTTTTTCAGCCTAAAACATTCCTGGACAAACTGAACCACCCTATTCTTGACCGTGCTCCAATAGTTGCGAAAGAAAATCTCCGGGAACCCATCGGGGCCCAGGCTTTTCAAAGAGTGAAGTTTCTCAATACATAATTTCCTTTTCAGTAGATATTCGAATCAACTCCACATTTTCTTGATGAGAGATATAATTCTGCCCCAAGTCGTCCATCTCATCAGGAATTATAGGATGGTCAGACTGATAAAGCTCTTGGAAATTTGACATGAAGTATTTGCTGATTTTTTCCCTACCGTTAATCCACTCCTGGCCATCTTTAATAGTCAAGATTCTATTCCTCCTAAGTCTCACTGCAATGCTTGTGTGAAAGAATTTTGTATTCCTATCACCTTCTTTGATCCATAATTCATGAGATTTTTGCCGGAGAATTGAGTCCAGTCTAGCTCTTTGTAAACAAAGCTCCTCAGACACCTGCTTTCTCTTTAACTCATCACAGCCAGGATCATTATTTAGAGATCCCAACTCGTCTTCCAGTAACTTAATTTTCGTATGAGCAAACTTGAAATGGTTTTTTGTTCCAACTTCTGAGAGCTTTCAAGGTGTTGTAAATTATATCTCTTAAAATTATTTGATTATTGCTAACATAGAGATATATATTATTTTTTAAATTTAAAGGATCAATCTGCAATTATATTAAATTTCAGAGAAAATAATACTCTCTTTTGAAAAGGTAAAACCTTCTGCCCGACTGATTCCTCATCTTTTTCCATGGTTAGGGCTACGGCTTCTAGCTTCTCTGCTTCTTCTTTTATTCTTGAATTCCAGCTAAAAAAATTAACCCATATACTTCCATGAGTCCATGACATTCTCACTTGACTAAATTCTTCAGCAATCAAAGTCACTGATCCAAACATTATAAATAATTCTGTAAGAATTTTTTGAATTGACTAAAAGAGTTTAGTACTTTTAAAACTAAAAAGCTCTAAGTCACACGTTGCGAGGCTCCAAGTAAAAAATAATTATGAATTGCCCTTTCTAAGTCACAAGTTTAGTTATCTCTAAGGAATTAGACAGAAATTCAGCCAGAGGCTTAAGCAGAATTAAAGTTGAAAATGAGAGATGACATAAATGTTTCCTCATTTTTCATCAAAAAAAAAAAAATGTTTTCTCATTTATCTTTCTGAGTGTCACGTGCCGCTATTTGAAAATGTAGTGTTTTAGCCCATAAATCGTGATCGTCGAAGTAAGAAAGTGAAAGGGGCTTTTGGCTTCAGTGGGATTTGTGTTGATTTCTCATATTTTCTCTTTATCCGATAGTTAATAACTATTATTCTTCTTTGGTCCTTTTCTATATTTATTTGAGGAGAATGTCAGTAACTTCACCGGTATTTTTTTAACTGTCTGTCTTATTTTGCATATTCCAATGAAAATGACTAACCGACGAAGAACCAAAGCTGCCCATAAATATCGTAAAAAAATCTGGATCCGAAACGAGCCACAACATCTGTAATAGGTTTCAATAATTTGGTGATGATGGTTCACACTATTAGCATTGGTACTTTTTAGAAAAGTTCTGCAGCGATGTTCAATGGTTGTGTCTTCTGAGTAATGCAATAGATTGAATAAAGAAAAACAGTAAAAAATGACATTTTAGGAAAACAAAAAATTAAATTTGAACGGTAAATTAGCTATGATGTAGCAGTTTTTAAACACATAATATTAGTTGATTTGGAATAATACCAGCTGATTTGATACCATCCCTAATAACATTTTCTCCTGCACTTGAGGCTCTCCTTAGTAAATAAAAAAAAAAAAATTAATGAGGCTGGTTTTGGTAAATAAAGTAACGAAGCTGTTACATCAGCAGAAAACAGCAATGATAATAGATTGAAGTTGATGGTGCAGTGGAATAAGGAAAGCCTAATATTTTGTTTTGATGTTATATCTATTGTTTTATTAGATAAAGATGACCTCTGTAAATGATATTTAAAACCAACAAAAAAAAAAACACTGTAAATGAGATGTTTGATGTATCTATCCAGGTTGTCATGGTCTTCCAATGTCCCAAACACATGTATGTTTTTTTTTTCTTTGGTCCAAACAAATATATGTTTGGTACTGCAAATTAAAACTATTGATGCATCTTTACTGATATGTTGACGTCATACAAAAAAACAGTTTTTGGACTACGAAAGTAATTTCCAAAATGATCAATAAAGTACATTATCCTTTCCAAAAATCATATTTAGATTTTTATAAAAAAAAAAAAAAAACTAATGGCTTCTTCATGGATTTCCAAAATTCCCAACTAGTGGAGAGTCTGGGAAATTTTGAAAAAACTTAATTTTCATATTTTTTTAAGTTTTATAACATTGGATAGAGATTTCTCAATTACAAGTTGAGAAATTTTAAAAAATGAGATATGGAAAAAAAAAAATTTACAAATTTTTTTAAAATTAGAGTCAAGATTTTCCAACTCTCCAGTAAATTTTTTTTGAAAAATATGCACAAAAAAGAAAAGAAAAAAAAAAAGCCAAATACACGAGTTTCCAATAACACATATGGGTCCTCTTCAACTACAAAAAGACTAGGATTTATGATTATTATTATTATTATTATTATTTTATTTCATCTATATTTAACATATACAAACATACTTAATATAATAATATACATAGAGATATTAGAGTTGTAACAGAAAAAATGACATATCTTACTGGATTTTGAGTTAAATTTTATATTATGCATTATTCAACAAAATGGAAGTAAAAATAATATTGTTTTATATTTAAATTTTTAAATATTTGAAAAATAAAAAAAAATAAAAATGGAAGGTAAGTGAAAGAGTGAGTATACGTTTGAAAATGGTGGTTATCCATTTTGGATAGAGTGGATACTTTAAATCTGAAGACGCAGACAATAAGAGAAATTCTAGTAAATATAAAATGGACAAAGTTTTAAATTATGGATATTACAACAAGGAACTATCGAAAAAATTAAAATTAAAACAAGAAACGACCACCAGCGTTCGTTGCAGCATCTGGATTAGGCCCACATCATGTAGGTGGGACGGCCCAATTTTAATTCAGCTCCTTGCTTTTGAATATTGGGCCAAATTTCACTCAATAATACGATATTAGCCCATAAGTGTGGATTCGGCCTCAATCAAACCCATTGTATCCTTTTTTTGCTACCCTTTACNGGTTTGGTTTGAATAGTCTTAATGGTTTGGTTTGGTTTGTTGTTAAGCTAAACCGCCATCTATGGTTTGGTCTGAATTTTTATAAAAAACCAGACCAAACCAGACCGCGCCCACCCCTACCCTTTACACAACGGGAAAAGAAATTTGCATTTTTATTATTTAATGAAACCGAAATGAAATGTATACACCCACTTTTGCATTTTGTGTGAAAACAAAGAAGACGGTATACAAGGGAAATCAGTATGTCAAATCGACTGGCTTTATGGTGTTACTGGTGTGTATAGAAAAAATTAGAGTCACCATCCATTAAGCATCAACATATATTGTAGCTCGGCTGTTCTGAACGGATAATGAGCTACGGCTTCAGACATGTATTTCTCAAAATTAGAAGAATTAGGATTTCATTTAGCATTTGGGCCAAACAAACAATGTAATACTATGATCTTTTCTATTTTTTTATTTTTTCTTTTAGAGGGTAAATAAATTCTCTGTGATTTGAATTTTTTTTTGTCACTTATAATGATTATAAAATTCAAAAGCTAAACGAAAATTTTTATTGACAAACTAAAAAGTTTTGCCACATTTAATCCAGAAAATGTCGGCATCAAACTTTTCCTCCAAAAAACTAATCCCTCTTGTCACAAATTTTAGTTTTTTGAAGATAATTTCTGTACGTGATGAACGACAGAATTCATTTTTTATCATTAAATATAAATGGATATATTCTGTAACTAATCAACTTTATAACTAAAAAGTTTATATCTAAATACAAAATTTGTTGTTGTGGCTGTGGATCACTTGGAACCTGTTGAGTAATAAATTGCTTGAAAAACAGGCAGCGTTTACGGTGCTATTTTTCTTCTTGGAATTTTGTTGCGAAAAATTTTCAACATTGATCTATAATTGTACAATATTAATAATTAAATATACAATATTAATTTATAAATGGATAACATGTAACATTGGTTTATAATTTATGTTGACAATTATAGATCAATGTTACATACTATTCATTTATAAATTAATATTGTGAGTTAGTTGAATGTTGAAAGATTTAACTAATAAAACTCCAAAAAAAAGAATTGCACTCAATAATTGTTTTCAAAGGGTACTAAGATAATTTTTTTTTGGACTGATTAGAACAATCAAGCTACATGATCCACAGAATTCTTAACCGTACGCTGTGTGCCTGTGAACCTTGTGGTCCATGTCATCAGCTTGAGAAGCTCAGATAAACCAGTACGCATATGTAACGTAGGCTCTTACCTCACTCACTAGCAAATGAACTGGCTTCAAATCTTCACCCTATTTAAGTAATCTACTTTTGGAAGAAAAAATGAAAAGAAACCAACAACAAAGAGAAGTTAACCATTACGAATCTCATCCCCATGGGTTCAAATTCAATACCTTCCCAAGCCCACCACCTTCACTTCATCCTGTTTCCTCTAATGGCTCAAGGCCATATGATCCCAATGGTCGACATTGCTAAGCTGTTGGCTCGGCGTGGTGCTCTGGTCACCATTTTCACTACGCCGCTCAACGCTTCCCGTTTCGAAATAGTTCTCTCACGCGCCGCAGAATCCGGGCTTCGGATCCGGGTCATCCTGCTCCAGTTTCCATCTGAAGAAGCCGGTTTGCCTGAAGGCTGCGAGAACTGCGACTTGCTCCCTTCAGCAAATTACTTCTCCAATTTCTTCACCGCAACGTGTTTGCTGCAGAAACCAGTAGAAGATAGAGTCAAAGAGCTAAAACCGACTCCAACTTGCATGATAGCCGACATGTGTTTGCCATGGACAGCCGACGTGGCTCGCATGCTTGGTATTCCTCGGATATCATTCCACGGAATGGGCTGCTTCTGTCTCCTCTGTTGTCACTCCATCCGAACCTCCAATATTCTTGAGAAAATTGACTCGGATTCGGACCGTTTCGTTCTGCCAGACCTGCCCCATCGAATCGAGGTGATCAAGCCCCAGTTGCCTGATGCATTGGTTTCGTCTTCGAAGGATTTTACTAAGAAACTGGTGGCGGCTGAGTTGGAATCTTATGGAGCAATTGCCAACACTTTCGAAGAGTTGGAGCCAGAATATGCTAAAGAATACAAAAAGGCAAGAAACGGTAAACTTTGGTGTGTTGGGCCGGTTTCATTGAGCAACAGAGAAGAGCTGGACAAGGCTCAAAGAGGTAACAAATCCTCTGTCGACGAACACCAATGCCTGAAATGGCTTGATTCTTGGGAACCAAGCAGCGTCGTTTATGCCTGCCTTGGAAGCCTATGCAATCTCAGAGACTCACATCTCAAAGAGCTCGGATTGGGCTTGGAAGCCTCAAACAGACCCTTCATCTGGGTCATAAGGGCAGGGAATACTAATGCCTTGGAACAACTAAACAAGTGGATTGAGGAAGATGGGTTCGAGGAAAGGATCAAATCCAGAGGCATTTTGGTTCACGGCTGGGCTCCACAAGTACTCATCTTATCGCACCCATCCATCGGAGGGTTCTTAACGCACTGCGGATGGAATTCCACGCTGGAAGGGATATCGGCCGGGCTGAGCATGGTGACGTGGCCTCTGTTTGCGGACCAGTTTCTGAATGAGAAATTGGTTACGCAAATTCTGGGAATCGGTGTCAGGGTTGGCGTGGAGGTTCCATTTACGATTGGAGAAGAAGACAAAATTGGTGTGCTGGTGAAAAAGGAGGACGTGAAAAGGGCTGTAGAAGAATTGATGGATGAAGGGAATGAAAGCAAAGAGCGAAGGGAAAGAGCTAGAAAGCTGGGATTGATGGCAAAGAAGGCTGTAGAAGTTGGTGGATCCTCCGACCTCAATATGTCATCTTTTATCCAAGAAATCATGCAACTGGCAAATGAAAAATCAAGCAGAGAATGAGACAGAGATTTATTAATTTGATCCAGTCCAATTTGTTGTTTATTGTTGTTAGACGGGTTAATTAGATAGAAATCCTGAAAGGATTAAGTTGTTCTGTTTTCCTTCAAATTACATGTATACGATTTGGGACATAAAAGTTCTTCATTAAATGGCATTTCGAAATAGTTGCATAAATGGTTTATAAATTTTTACAAATAGTTACCTATAAGTTTATAACTACTACAAGGAGCGAGCCGTCCACACTTCAAACAACTAATAAATAATAGTTGGTATTTGGACTTTTTTCGCATCAATTAATTTCCTAATTCTTAATTTTCCTTTTTTTTTTTGTTTAAATCTTTAGAAATTCTCGTGTCTAATTCTAGCCAATGAGAAATTCTAACCCTTTAATTGGAACATGAAATGTGAAAACAAAAGGACAGATAATAGAAATTCCATATCTTTCCCAAAAACAAAAGAAAGCAAAATTTAGTAGGACTTCTAGTCTTCTTTCTTTTATATTCTTTCTTTTCTGTCCTCTCCTTATTTTTAGTTTTCCACAATTTTTATAGCTAAATAACAAAAACTAAAATGTTGAATGATATTTCTTTGTGTTTTCTCTGGTGGATCTTCTTTCTTTTATATTCTTTCTTTTCTGTCCTCTCCTTATTTTTAGTTTTCCACAATTTTTATAGCTAAATAACAAAATCTAAAATGTTGAATGATATTTTTTTTGTGTTTTCTCTGGTGGATTCTAAACTCCTAGCTAGGAGAATCCAAATTCTAGTGGAGTACGACTAAATAATCTTCTTCAATGACCAACAATTTTTCTTGTTTTGTTTTGCATATTCTAGTGGTAAATTTGGATGCAGAAAGAAGGTTAGCATCATCCAGAAAGCTCTAATCCATAACAGTCAACCTCACCATGGCAGAACAAATCAAGGCTTATGTAGGCTCTTACATCATTCTATTAAATTGCAGCAACCGATCTGAATCATGTGGTACATAATTTCCGCATGGTATACGACATATTGCCAATTTTGCTCACTCCTGCCCCTTGGTTATCCTTAAACTTGCTTACTTCTTCACACGAAAATCTTTAAAAGATTTCTACTATTTTATGATACAATTTTCAGCATATGCCAATTAAGGGATTCAAGAAAGAGTTGAATTAATTATGCAATACAATTTATTTAAAAAAAAAAACAAATACTACAGAAANATTTTTAAAAAAAAAAAACAAATACTACAGAAAATTTAGAATTGATCGAGTATAGGATGTTCTATTCTCATAATAACTTATATAATTACTCTATTCTACAGTTAATCGACTCTTCCGGTTCTGAAAAGAAAAATGGTTAAAAATTATCATACGTGACAGTTTAGTTTTAAGTTTAAAGAGTTTATTTGTTGTTTTAATTTAAAATCGAGGCATAACTATCAAGTCACACGGAGTAGGCACATTTGGTTCCTCCCAAAGAAATTATCATTTTCAAATTCGCTGTTATATATAGTTCTATTGGGACAATTCACTTGGCAATATCTACTAGTGAAAATTTCTAAGTCCTGAAATTGAAGACTTGACATTGCAACTCCTCTTCTCAATTTCAATAAAAATAAAAAAATAAAAAATTGCTGTTTTATATATTTTTAAATAAAAATTAATTTAATTACTTATATGTTTTAAATTTTTATACTTAATCAACACCTGTTGGGTTTTTTATGTTTGGACCAAAAACTTATTAAAGAGAAATGTTAGTTTCTTTCCGATTTTTAGCTTGATGGTCTTGGTTTAATGTATGCAGAAGTTTGATATTGTTTCTTTTAAAGAAGAATAAGAAAGAAAATACATATATTTTAGGTATTTTGGATTGTAACCGAAAGAGAAGAAATGAGAAGAAGAAGAATAACTTCAACATTCAAGAACACTATTCAGCCCAATTTCTTATACATTATTTTATAGTATTTATAGATAAATTACATTGCAATAAACTAAAATAAAATATATTTTGAAATCCATATTTGAATTCCTTATAGATAAAATCAACTCATAGTTGTTGAAGTTGTCTAAAATGGAGCGATATTTTTTTATCTTATCTAAAACTTTATCGTGAAAATATTACTCTTTGAGCTCTCTACTTTTGCACACCTTTACTTTACCAAAATAAGTAAAAATAGGAATATGATTTTGTATGCTTAGCTTTAGTTTCTTCTTTGATGATTGAGACTAGACATAGATTTCTGAGTATGAACTTTGACTGAGACTTTGATCATAGTCGAACAGTCAGTAAGTATATATGTCTCGGACATTTTGAGAGAAATACATTATTTAATATTACACTCATCCTCAGACATTTTATCCTCGGACGTTAAACTTTAGACTTCATCTTCACCTATCTTACTCTCAGATATTTCAGTCTATCATCCACGGACACTTTGTCATCAGCCATTTACACTCTTGAACAGTTTATCAGTCTTTCTTGTCTTGGGCATTTTTGTCTCGAACATTGTTATCTTAGCATTGTTTGTTTCAACATTTTTTAGTTCAAACATTTGTCTCAACGTTGTTTTGGCTTAAACATTTGTCCCAGCATCTCTAACATGTTTTATTTTGTGTGGCAAAATTGCCACCTTTCAACAACAATATCGAAAATAATTTTTATGAAAATAATTTCTAAGTAAACTAATTTTAGAAAATTCCATAACTAGAATTCCATAAGCACAAAAAGGAGAGCTCTAAAACGAAAACATACACTTTTGCTCTCAACCCTTTTTTTATTATTTTTCTTTCGGAAAAATGATCAATGTTATGGGGCAATTTTTGTACTTACCTGCGAGCTGTCATTTATGAACTTTCCTATGTACTTCCAACTGTGGCTGGCAATTATGGTTTATATGTATGTTTCAATATAATAATGGAACCTTAAACATGTTACATAATTTTAGAAGAAAAACTTTTGCATCCTTAAAATATTTTTTTCGTCTACATCCTCAAATATTTACTTTTTCAAAAAGTCCGTGGCTAATGAATTTTATTTTATTTTTGAATCTATGACAGTCGTGGCTTTTAGCAGTGAATAATGTAAACACATTTTTTACGGTAATTTTTATTTTAAAGATTATAATTTTTAAGATAAAGAGCATTTTGAAAATTTTAAAAAAAATAAAAGTGAATTTTTTTATCTACTCCAATGACATTTTTTATAATCACTTTTCATTTTATATTTTTTAATAAACAACTATTATTCATGTTTTTTCTTCATTTTATATCATTTCTAAACCAATATAGTATTAAAAAAATTAAAATATAAAATTAAAATTAATATATTTAATTATAAATGTGCATAAAAAATTATAGAGCAATAAATGAAATTTTATATAAATAATGAGTTTAGCTCTCTACATTTGGAGAGTCGATGCCTATTTTTTATTTTAATTTGTTATTTTGAAAAGCCTATTAGAATTATAAACAAATAATTATAATTTTTTTTAAAAATTAAATTTTTAAAGAGCACGTTGGTAATGCTTTAATTACGTAGTGTAGTGTGACTACCACGGGAAGATTTTAATTTTTTCACGATTTATGATACCATTTTCCAACATATCCTAACAGGTTTCAAGAAAGATATTGATTAATTACGCACTAAAATTGGAAAACAAAAAACTATAGAAAAATTTAGAATTAATTAAGCAAGAGTATCAAATCTCTTCTACTTCTGTACACACACAATATATTCTCATAATTACTCTACTTTATCGTTCTGAAAAGAAAATTGAAAAAATAAAAATTAATAAACACGTAAGTTTTTTCAACTAACAGGTGTTAGGCAATTTATGGTTTTTTTAAAGGTTTTTAAAGGTGTAAGTTAAACTTAAACCATTATTTTTAAATAAAAAACTTGCATTAGCGTATAAAAAGCCTCCCAAAACGGGAGGATGGATACAACTTAATATCTTACCTTGCAATCAGAGAAAACAATATTCGCAAAATCAAGGGAAGGTGTGACATGGTAGGAAAATCAAAAAACAAATATAAATTCGAATCCAAAGTCACTTTAGCTATCCTATCTGCTAAAGCGTAGGCAGACCTATGATTCCAAATGGAAACCCAACCAGGAAACAGATTTCTGTATCTAATATTAAGAATGCATATCTAGAGTCCCACCTTTGAAGGTCGTCCTTTGACAACAGCTCCGAGATTAAGAGGGCAGCATCAGAGAGGCAGAACTTCAAGAAATAAAAAACAATATGAATTTGAATTGAAATGTTAAAATACGGTAAACAAATGATTGGAATGAAACCTCCAAAGTTCAAAGAGAGACAAACCTTCAAGAAATAAAAAAACAAGTGAAAAAAAAAAAGATAAGGAGACAAATTAAAACAAAAGGGACAAATGACTTAATATGCAATCCAACAAACATATGGCCCCAAAAAAGTCAAAAAAAAAAAAAAAAATTGGCCTCAGAATAAAAAAATACCCTGAACCACTTCCAAATACAGAGATTCCAGCAGGGAAAAAGAAAAAGAATCAGATAATAAATAACTTTAGAGAGAGGCAGTACAAAAGAAAGAGGTCTTGTGATTCGAGGTTGGGCTGGGCTCCCCAAATGTTAATATTGTCACACCAAGCAGTAGGTGGGTTTTTAACGCATTGTGGATGGAATTCAACGCTAGAAGGGGTATGTGCTGGCGTGCCAATGGTCACATGGCCACTGTTCGGGGACCAGTTTTTCAATGAGAAACTCGTTGTGCAAGTTTTCAAAGTTGGTCTGAGAGTTTGGGTAGAGATTTTTGTGAAATGGGCGAGGAAGAGAAGATTGGAGTGCTAGTGAAGAAACAAGAGGTTAAAGATGCCGTTGAAAAGCTGATGAATGGAGAGGAGAGAGAAGCGAGAAGAGCAAGAGCTAGAAAGCTTGCAGAGATCGCAAAGAGAGCTGTAGAAGGAGGATCTTCCCACTTAGACATGACATGGCTGATGAGATGCAATTTATATATATTTTATGTATTTTAATACTTGATTTGAACATGTTTTATACACTTAAAATTGATTAATTTATATTTTTCTATGTTTTAGATGGATTTAAGCTTAAAGGGATAAAAAAATGAAAAAATAGTGGCAAAATTGTAATTAATCAGTTTTTGGCATTAGTTGACAGCAAGCACCATGGGCATGCCTAGGCGCCTGGACAGGGGCCTGGTTGGGTGATAATTCAGTTGTTTTTGTGAATTTTGTGACTTTTTAGCCCTATGTTTTAGTATAAATAAGTTTTATCATTATTGTAAGGGGGAGCCGTTTTTAGAGTTAAAAGAACAAAAGAATTGAGTTTTCTAACAATTATGAGTAGCTAAATCTCTCTTTTGGGTAAGAGTATTATTTATTACTAAAGTACAAGGTGTGAGACTTGATTTACAAGTTTTAATTCCAGTTTAATTATTCAATTTGTTTTCTTTCAATTTATTATATTATTCAATTCTCTTTTGATTAAAATTTGGATCCGTTATAATTATTTGTGGATTGGATATTTGCTAATTAGAGTTCAATCGTATTGAATATTCTATGTTTAGTAGCACTTTGATTTTGACAATTGTATGCTAAGTTTTTGTTAATTTTTTAGGAGAACACAAGATAAATTAAAGTTTTACAACGTTTGTAAGACTTGTTTATTGTTGGGTGATCTTGTTCTTAATGCTTTTGTGAATTGATTTAGGTCACGTTGATTCTAGATTTTTGTTAATTTTTCAGGAGAACACAAGATAAATTAAAGTTTTACAACGTTTGTAAGACTTGTTTATTGTTGGGTGATCTTGTTCTTAATGCTTTTGTGAATTTATTTAGGTCACGTTGATTCTAGATATTTGAGAATTATGATTAGTTTATGATCGTATCTGAACTAATTAAATTTAGAATAAAATTGGCCGTGCTATTTTATTTAACCCATCATTGAATGATTATTGAGAATATATTTATGTCTGTGATCACATGTTCTTTAGTAATTAAAGATACTATGACCCAATGTTTTCTCTAATTGTTATTTCCAATATTTTTAAATTTCTTTCTTTAATATTTAAATTTGCCAACATAAAAATCCCCCATTTTTATATTTTAAGTTTAGTATTTTACTAGGATATAATTTAAATTGAAATTCAACACAATCTCTGTGGATTCGACTTGAGCTTGCCACTACTATAGCTCTGGTAGATTCAGTATTATAATTTTGGTGTTTACGACACGCATCAAATTTTGGTGCCGTTGCAAGAGACTATGCTCTTATATATATTTCTAACTTCTATTCTAGTTTTCTTTTTTTTTTTTAGTTTGTGTTGTTACATGCTCATGACCAGATTATCAAAATATCGAACAAAAATTAGAAAAAACTATGCTCATGAAGGAGCCTTGACCTTCGAATTCAATGGAAAAGTGAAGATATTCAAAATATTTGATAGCGAGTCCATTATTTGAGAAATTCAAGGCCATGTCAAGCCAACAACATTAAACAAAGGATTGTGTGGGAGGCAACCCACGAAGATTTAATTTTAGAAGTTTTATGTTTTTATTTTTCTTAATTGCAGCTAACTATTGTTTAATTTTTGTTTTTGTTTCGTANAAAAAAAAAAAAAAAAAAAAAAAAGAGAAAAAAAACTCCAAAAACAAAAACTCCTGATCACACCAGTAGCTTGGCTTGTTCCTGTGCATGATGTGGTTTTCTCTTTTTCAGGGGATTATTATTTTTCTCTTCATAATTTTTATTCATTTTATGCACATTGGGGACAATGTGATTTAAGTGTAGGGGGATAATTTATGATTATTTAGTTTATTTCTTATTTTGTTAGGTTAGTTATTTTGTTTTATTCGTATTTTGTTTTGCTTTTTAGTTTACTTTATATTTGTGTTTTTGGGCCGAGACTGATATTAGTGAAAAATTGCTTTGTTTAATTTTTGATGTTTATCATTGCTTTGAGTCATGAAAGTATTATTATTATAGATGGAGACATAGATAAAATGAAGTAAATAACATGTTTAGCTAAGTGAATTTAGCAATTTTAAGCCTATTTTAGTAACCATTTGATGCGTGTCGTAAATACCAAAATTATAATACTGAATCTACCAGAACTATAGTAGTGGTAAGTCCAGATTGAATCCACAGGGACTGTGTTGAATTCCAATTTAAATTATATCCTAGTAAAATACTTAACTTAAAATATAAAAATGGGGGGTTTTTATGTTGGCACATTCAAATATTAAAGAAAGCAATTTAAAAATATTGGAAATAACAATTAGAGAAAACATTTGGTCATTGTATCTTCAATTACTAAAGAACAGGTGATCACAGACATAAATATATTCTCAATAATCATTCAATAATGGGTTAAATAAAATAGCACGGCCAATTTTACTCTAAATCACAAATAATTAATTAGTTCATATACGATAATAAAATAATCCTAATTCTGAAATACCTAGAATTAATGTGACCTAAATCAATTCAGAAAAGCATTAAGAGCAAGATCACCCAACAATAAACAAGTCCTACAAATGTTGTAAAACTTTCATTTATCTTGTGTTCTCCTAAGAAATTAACAAAAACTTAGCATGCAATTGTCAAAATCAAAGTGCTACTAAACATAGAATATTCAATACGATTGAACTCTAATTAGCAAATACTCAATCCATAAATATTTATAATGAATCCAAATTATAATAAAAAGAGAATTGAATAATAAACAAATAAATTGGAAGAACACAAATTGAATAATTAAACTTGAATTAAAACTTGTAAACCAAGTCTAATCCAATATATCATGCTACAAGCAGGTAGGGCTGTACAAAAACCCGCCAACTTGACCCAACCCAAACCAACCCAACCCAATGAAAAAACCAAATATTTGGGTTGGGTTGGGTTAAATAGTTTGTAACCCGCATGTGTCGAGTCGGGTTTTGGGTTGGATAATAAAAAACCAGAGTAACTTCACCCGACCCGCATCCATATTAAAAAAAAAATACAGATATACCCTAACACCTAAACTCAAATCTGCTGCCGCCCATCTTTCCCAACTCCCAAGCCGACCCCGAGACTACCATTTCCTTCCAACTCAGGTCCCCGGCCCCCTTTTCCGCCCCTCTCTCCCAACTCCCAAGCCATTCCCGAGACCCCAAGACTGCCAGTTCCAACTCCTGTCCCTGCCCCCATCTGCCACCCCTCTCTCCCAACTCCCAAGCCATTCCCGAGACCCTGAGACTGCCAGTTCCAGCTCCGGTCCCCGACCCCCATCTGTCGCCCCTCTCTCCCAACTCCCAAGCCATTCCTGAGACTCCGAGACTGCCAGTTCCAGCTAGGGTCCCCGCCCATCCTATGCTCCGCCAGTTCCAACCCCTCTCAACTCTAGCCTCGCCCCCCCTCTCAGCTCCAGCGCCCAGCTTGAGTGATTCTCGACTTCCCCGCTCCCCCTCTACTCTGCCAGCTCCAGCCCGCAGCCACTCCCGATTCCTCGACTACTCCGCCCCCTCACAGGTGAAAAGCTCACCTCATTCAGCTAGTTTAATCTGTTTTGGCATTGCTTTGCTTTGTGATGTTCAATTACAATGTTCCTAGTTCAATATGTTTTGGCTTTCCTTAATGTTTAATATCAATCTGATGCATGCTTTCTGTTTACGATGGTTAAGGAGGAAGGAATTGTGAGCAGATTTTGTGGATTTTGAGGTGTGTGAATTGGGGAAATGAGTTTTTCCTTCTTTCGTGCTCTCCCCTGTGTTTATGACCGAAACTAGTCTAGAGTGTTGGTAATAGTTCGTTTGGTGTCTTATGATTAAGTCTAAACCCGATCAACTCAACCCACACTTTATGGGTTGGGTTGATTTTTTTTTAAAACTCGGCCAACCTAACCTGCGTACACCCCTACAAGCAGGATCTAGAGAATCAATCTAGGAAGAGATATAGATTAGAGGCTATTTTTGAAGTATTTTCAATTAAGTCATTAGATTGTTGTTTTTCTGTTGTTCTATGATTTATTTCAATTTCCCTACTGCTTCTAAATATAAAAAAAAGGCCCATTTTGTTAGATTGTGGCATTTTTAGTGAGTATACTATTGTTTGATAAATGTATTATTGTAATGTATTCTAAGAACAAAATATTGTAAAATTACTCAATTGAAGTAACCGGTAGTTACAGATAGGTTGGTTTAGTTACAATGTAATAGCATAAGTTTAGAATATTTTGGAGTAAATTGTGTGATGTATTTGGGTTGCTAAATGAGAGCAACAAATGTAAGAATGGCTGAATAATAGTAGATGGATTTGCACATGACATCTACTATTCATAGGAAAATAGTTTTGTATTTAAATATTTGTATTTCAGTTTGTTATTGTCTTTAGGTCAAAATAAAGACCTCTGCCCCAATAGAAGAAATCAGTTTGTGTGTTTTCTTTCTTCTTCCTTTTCTTCTCTTATTTGATGAAGCTCTCGGCCAAGTTTTCCAATTTATTCAAGAATATTATTATCATACATATCCACAAACATGCTCGCATTCATTGATGAAATAGAATCTTGGTGAAGAAAACCAAAACTATATGCATTAATTTAATTGCAGAGATGGCAAATAAGACAATAGGAGGATGATCTTCTTACCTTAGTATTACATTGCTACTAGAAGATATTTTGCAGCACACATAAATTGTTTTTGCTTTGCATGTATTTAGAGCTAAACTCTGCAAATACTTTTGGGATATACATATGTAATGTCATTCATTCTTTGTGAATATGTTAAGTACTACATGAGCCATGCATGTGGGGAGAGGTTGGTGGTGGTGTAGTGGAAGGGTCATGGTGTGTGTAGTGGAATGGTCCATGTTGTTAGGTGGGTGAATTAGAGAAGTAGTGGATGTTAACGTTATTGGTTTTGTCTCATCGTGGGAAGGTTGAGGCCAGTGTTGAAGGGCTGTCTATTTTATTTGTTTGATAAGAGTAGCTATTTAAGTTGTCAAGTTAATGGATTAAGTATGATTAATATTGAACTATCTTTTGCCAACCCTTTCTCTTCTTCATTCTCCTAAATTCACCATAACATTGGTATCAGAGCCTGGTTAATGGAAACCAGGGGAAAATCGGATTCGAAGTTTTGCAATGATGTTAACGACATGTTGGTGAGGCACGAATCCAAATTCGACTAAGTCTCTAACCGAGTAAAGAAAGTATCCAGTACTCTTCACCAGGTACTAACTGAGCTCCAAACTATTCAGATATCCCAAAGTCCCTGACCCATTTCACACGAGGAGAATCCATTCGCGGTTGGAGAACCAAGTACTCATCAAGGAGAGTGGTATGAGACACACCTCAAGCTTCCTTTTCCCAAGTTTGATGGAGAGGACCCCAATGGGTGGATATATAAGGCAGAACAATATTTCAACTACAAAAATGTCTCCATGGAGTAGCAAGCCAAGATAGCATCCTTCCACTTTGAAGGAATAGCTCTCCAATGGCATCGTTGGCTGACCAAGTTCCGAGGTCCTTTGACTTGGCCAGAACTCACAGCGGTATCTCTCCTACATTTCAGACCAATCGAATATGATGATCCTTCAGAAGCCTTAACCCAACTCAGACAGACCATTACTGTAACCGAATACCAAGAGGGCTTTGAGCAACTTTCTCAAAGGGTAGATGGCTTACCGAAAAAAATTTTGGTTGGGAGTTTTATTGCAGGCCTCCGTGATGAAGTCCAATTAGAAGTCAAGATCAAACAACCAAGGTCTTTGGCCAAAGCTATTGGAGTAGCCAGGTTAGTAGAGGAAAAGAATCAGTTGCAAAAATGGATTCTGGTGCCTAATTGACCTTCGCTGGCTATGAGAGGAAACTCAACCTCAGCAGGTGGAATACTCGGACTGCCACCGTTGGCAAATCCTCTATTAGTTCTGTTAGTAACACCAATGGGACCCCGATGGATTACTCCCCAAGAAGCTTGTGACCGAAAAGCAAAGGGCCTCTACTATTATTGTGATGAGAAATTCACCCTGGGACATTGGTGTGAAAGACCTCAATTATTCATGATGGAGGACAACAATGACTCTGCATCCGAAAATGAAATTGCCAATGGAATTTCGGAGATCTCTTTTCATGCAATAGCAAGCACTGACCACCCATAGACACTCCAGGTGCTGGGGCATTTAAAGAATCGGGAGATGGCCATTTTGATTGATGGAGGTAGTACTCACAACTTTATTGATGAAGCTGTAGTTAAAAAATGTAAATTACAGGTCATTTGAGATAAGAAGTTTCAAGTTATTGTGGCTAATAGAGAGAAGGTTGATTGTGCGGGCATGTGTCAAGGAATCTAACTTGACATTCAAGGGAGACCAATCCAAGCTGATTATTTTGTATTGTCGGCGGCAGCATGTCCAGTTGTTTTGGGGGTTCAGTGACTGGCTACACTTGGGCCAATTGAAATGAATTATAAGAGGTTGACAATGACTTTCAAACATAGAGATAAGACTTGTATCTTCTAGGGATTGGATTCCTACGACATAACAGGGGTACAACTGTACAATTGAAATGAATTATAAGAGGTTGACAATGACTTTCAAACAAAGAGATAAGACTTGTATCTTCTAGGGATTGGATTCCTACGACATAATAGAGAGAAGGTTGATTGTGCGGGCATGTGTCAAGGAATCTAACTCGACATTCAAGGGAGACCAATCCAAGCTGATTATTTTGTATTGTCGGCGGCAGCATGTCCAGTTGTTTTGGGGGTTTAGTGACTGGCTACACTTGGGCCAATTGAAATGAATTATAAGAGGTTGACAATGACTTTCAAACAGAGAGATAAGACTTGTATTTTCTAGGGATTGGATTCCTACGACATAACAGGGGTACAACTGTTTTCCCTCCAACTAGTTTCCATTAATTTAGGAGATATGGTTATCACTCACTCTCTGGATTTAGCACAACTCTTAGAAGACTTCTCCTCTGTTTTTTCACACTCCTCAAGAATTACCTCCAGCCCGAGTCCACGATCATCAAATCACTTTGTAGCCAATTAGCGGTCCCATCAGTGTCCATTCATTTGTACTGCTATTCGCATCATTAAAAGGCAGAAATCGAGCGGATGGTACACAAACTTCTGCAATTAGAATTCATTTGTCCGAGTCAGAGCCCATTCTCCTCACAGGTATTACTCGTCAAGAAAGCAAATGGGGATTGGAGATTTTGTGTTGACTACCGCACTCTCAATTCCATCACTGTTACGGATAAATTTTCGATTCTAGTAATTGATGAGTTACTCGATGTACTAAATGGTGCAAAATTATTCTCTAAGTTGGATTTAAAGGCTGGCTACCATTAGATTAGAGTGATAGAATAGGACATACCGAAGACGGCATTCAAAACTCATGAAGGTCACTACGAATTCCTAGTAATGCCGTTTGAATTGACAAATGCCCCGGCTACCTTCCAGAGGTTAATGAACGATCTTTTTTGACCATTCCTACGTCGTTTTGTGTTGGTCTTCTTCGATGATATACTCGTGTATTCCAAGACCTAGCTAGAGCATCTCTCTCATTTGCACATCATTCTTTCCCTGCTTTCTACTAATCAATTGTTCGCCAAACAGTCAAAATGCAGATTTGGTGTCACTTCTGTTTGCTATTTGGGACACGTCATCAATGAACATGGAGTTGCTGTTGATCCTGCCAAGGTCGAAGCAGTGCTGGCATGGCCAACTCCAAAGTCGACCAGAGAAGTCCAAGGATTTTTGGGATTGGCCGGGTATTATCTAAAATTCATTTGCCAGTTTGGAACCATAGCCGCCCCTCTTACACGACTGCTTACAAAGGATGGGTTTTACTGGAATGAAGTCGCTGAACAAGCCTTCCTCTGGTTAAAAGAGGATTTAACCTCACCACTAGTATTGAGCCTTCCTGATTTTTCACTACCCTTTGTGATGCCAGTGGAATAAGATTAGGGGCCGTGCTCCCGCAGCAAGGAAAACCGGTGGCAATTTTCAGCGAAACTCTCAAAGGGAGTGCCTTGGGTCTCTCCACCTATGAGAATTAGATGCTAGCCATTGTTAAAGCTATCCGGAAATGGAGACCATACCTTTTAGGGAAGCCATTTACAGTCCATACTGACCAACAAAGCTTGAAGTACCTCCTCGAACAGAGGATCACTACCCCAGTCCAAACTCGGTGGCTGCCAAAGCTCATGGACTATGATTACAAGATAGAATACAAGAGAGGGGCTGGAAATGGGGCAACCGATTAACTGTCACAGAGAACAGTACTCTAGTTGCTATCCATCTCCATTCTGACCGCTGATTGGTGGACAAGATTGCAATCTGAGGTAAAACTTGATCCTTATTATCAATACTTGTCTCATGATCCAAAATTTTCACAAAAGGATGGTGTCTGGTTCAAGAATGGGGTGATTTTCCTCTCCCCTCAGTCTTCCTTCATTTCAACCTTAGTCGCTGAACATCATTCCTTTTCCATTGGGGGCCATTTTGGATATCATAAAACATTGACCCGACTTAAGAAAACCTTTTGTTGGCCTCACATGCAAACCATAGTTAACACTTTCATTCGCCAATGTGCGAAATGCCAACAATACAAGACCGATTCTATGCAACCAGCAGGACTTCTTCAACCTTTACCTATTCCAGATCGAGTGTGGACGGCAATTTCCATGGATTTTATCGAAGGTATTCCCTCATCCAATGGCTACACCACGATCATGGTAATTGTTGATAGGTTGTCCAAGTATGCTTACTTATTCCATTGAAACATCCATTCACAGCTACCACGGTTGTTAAATCATTTATTACTAATATGGTTCAGTTACACGGCATTCCTACATCCATCATTAGTGACCAAGACAAGGTTTTCCTTAGTTCCTTCTGGCAGACACTGTTCCAACTACAAGGCACTTCTCTCCAAATGAGCTCCATTTATCATCCGCAGATTGATGGCCAAACCGAGGTCATTAATCGTATCCTCGAACAATACTTAAGATGTTTCGCTGGAGACCAGCCTCAGAATTGGGTGGATTGGCTTCCATGGGCAGAGTTTAGTTACAATACTTCAATCCAAGAATCGATGGGAATAACACCCTTTGAGGTGGTTTATGGCATGGCTCTTCCCACGGTCCTCTCCTATGTGCCTGGTACATCACAGTTGGAAGCTGTTGATTCTTACCTTCAAAATTGGGATGTTTTGCTTCGCGATCTAGGCAGCAATCTTGTGAAAAACTTTATGGATCGACATCGCCGCGATGTTTAATTTGTTATTGGGGATTAGGTGTATGTTAAGCTACAGCCTTACCGACAGCTATCGGTGGTCCATCGTTCTTTAGCAAAGTTATCTCCTCGTTTCTTTGGCCCGTACGAGATCATTGCACGTTTGGGACCAGTGGCATACCGTTTGGCTCTTCCTCCAGGGTCCCATATTTATGATGTGTTTCATGTTAGCCTCCTTCGAAAACATTTTGGACCACTACCCAGTGACCCCCTACCAATATCAGCATCTGCCAAGGACTCTGTTATGCTACAACAGCAACCTGAGAAAATTTTGGATCGTAGGGTCGTACAAAGGGGAAAATATCAGCCACAGATCGAGGTTCTTATTAAATGGAAAAACCAACAAGTAGAGGATGCCACCTGGGAGCATGCACGACGATTGTCTCGAACCTTTCCAGAATTTCAGTTTAGCCTTACGGACAAGGTTGTTTAATGAGGGGGGAATGTTACGTACTACATCAGCCATGCATGTGGAGAGCGGTTGGTGGTGGTGTAGTGGAAGGGTCGTGATGTGTGTAGTGGAATGGTCCACGTTGTTATGTGGGTGAATTAGAGAAGTAGTGGATGTTAGCGTTATCGATTTTGTCGCATCGTGGGAAGGTTGAGGCCAGTGTTTAAGGGCCGTCTGTTTTATTTGTTTGATGATAGTAGCTATTTAAGTTGTCAGGTTAATGGATTAAGTATGAATAATATTGAACTATCTTTTCCCAACCCTTTCTCTTCTTCCCTCTCCTAAATTCACCATAACAGAATATTTTGTGAGAAAAAGTTAAAATTGTGGTTGTAAAATATTAACCAATGAAGTCTCTTTTTGGGTTTCTTAACAATTAAGTGAGACTTGAAACAAAGCCTTTGCCTTTGATCTTCCAGTCCAAACAGGTGAAACCCAACAAGAGCCTTCATTGTTCGATATTTGGGTCTAAAACGATGTACTAATAATTACCTACACGATTGGTTCCAAGAATATATGCATGAATAGAATAATTATTTTTTTAAGATTAATTTTGTTCTATATTTGGTAAATTTTTAAAATTAAAAATATATATTCCTACGAAATAGATATGCCTCCATTTGAAAGAATAATAAATATCTCTGACTTATATTTATGAGATGATGAAATATGGCAAAATCTATACCAAGAACTAGTTCACATAAGAATAGACATATTAGTTCACATAAAAATGCATGCGCGTAGAATACCATATGGATGGAATCAAATATGCAATATTTACAGACAAAAGTATTTGGTTATTTGTGAAAAACCAATATACTATGACAACTTTAAAAATATCTTTTATCATTTAAAAAAAAATTAATTTAGATGAATTATCATATAGTAAAAATACATAAAATTAATATTTTAATTTATTTTTTTAAATTTGAAATTTTTTATAAATTTTTTTTTATAAATGTTAAACTTGATTCTAATTCAATATTATTATCAAATATATAAAAAAAAATGACTATTCATTTTCTATCTTTTATTCCCATGAATAGCTATTCTAATTTTATTAGGCATAGTCACTCTATACCAAATGTGTCTTTAATATACTTGATTCTCTTTATTTTTCTTCGGTGGCCTTTTTGAGTATTTATTTTATAGTCCTATCTTAATAGGATTGGCAATTTGTAATGATGAATCATATTCGTATCAACTTATTTATTAATCATATCAAAATTGTTCAACACAAATATAATTTGTTTATTAATCGTGTCAAAAATTTTCAACTAAAATACACCTTATTTAATAATTAATGCGGCACATCTTGTTTAATCTTTTTTTTTTTAAGCTGGTGAATTTGGGTTAACGACACCCATTTATACAAATTGACCGTTTCTATGAAATTGACCAGTTTATAAAAAATTAACCAAATTAAATACGTTCAAATAAGATAAGAACAATTTAATTATTAATTAATTTTTTTAAATATATTTAAAAACCATGTAATTATAATTATAAATTTATAATAACATAATATATGAAAACATCACAATGGCATCTAATGTAATACATATATATATATATGTACAATAAAACTAAATTACATTTGCCAAAAAATAAAACAAACTACTTTTTTATAAAGTAACAAAGAAAAAACTATAATAATCAAGTTTTCAATTTTCTCAATCTTCAATAGTCTGTAAGTATATTAAGTTTAATCTTTTGGTATCATTAAGTCAATATATATTAAACACGTAAATAAATTTAATGATTTTATTTCTCAGTTTTTAAATTGATGAAAAATATTAGTAATACAAATAAAAAAAATATGCAATTTAGTAATAAAAATCAATTAATTAAATTTTATTAATCATATATTTAATATTCTAAAATTTTAATTTTAATTTAAACCATTTATAATTGTGTCAAATTAGAGTAACACATTTAGTTAAGCAGATTCATTTTGAATTAAACAGGTCACACCAAAAACGATATGTTTATTAATTATATTAAACAGTGTTGGTGTAAAACACAACAATCAGTTGTCTTTAAATGCGCGAACATGCCACTTCAAACCTATGACAATCCAAAGAAAAATAAAATGTGCGCCAATTAAATCAAAACTTAATCAAACGATTGTATTAATTATTAAGAACAAAATAATTAAAAGGTTACAATTGCCTTTGAGATCAAAAGACTTTTAAATAAAAAATTTAACTAAAGAACACACTATGAACACTTGACTATTCGAAACAAATTCTAACAATAATAAACTAAGTAGTTTAAATTGTATTTGTGTGTTGATGCACATGATCTTTTCAATGTTGATGAAGCTTCAATTTATAAGTGAATAGACTCCAAGATGCTTGTTGCTCTTCCGATGTGAGACTAATCCATATTTCAACTTCCAAATCAAGTATTTATTCTTGTACAACTTCAATCCCTTTTCATCTTTAAACAATGTGGGACAAGTATATTTCACTTAATTCCAAAAAATAATATTTTTATATTCAAGTATATGGTCCAAACATTGCACCCCTTGCCTTGTAATTTTGTTATACATAGTAAAATTGCAAAGTAAATAATGAATTACTAAATTCTCAAGATATTTGCAGCATTTGATCTCATTGATTTACCCAAAAATTCACATGTATGCACATGTTTTTTGCCTTTTGTATATTTGGGGGTGCCTTTGTTTACAGGTCAACCTAAGGTTTTACATCTTAAGCCGATAGCTGATAAAATATTGGGTCATTTTGATGCGTGGGCTGGTCAGGTTTTGTTTTATGCCTGGCAGGTTTGTTTGGTTAATTTGGTCATAATTTCATCTTTTGTTCATTCTTTCATGATTTACAAGTGGTCGGGGGAGCTTTTGAAGTATATGCAGAAAACCATTCGTAAGTTCATATGGACAGGATCTATTAATGATTCTTCAGGGTTGCATGTTTCTTGGGCTCAATGTTGTAAACCGGTGCAGCTGGGAGGTTTGGGTATAAAAAATTTGCAGCTTTTCAATTCCGCGCTGTTAAGCTCTTTTAAGTTTTGATAAATATTTCTTTTAAGTTTAACTTTATCCGAGCTAGGTCTAAAGGTAAATTTCAAACTCGTTTTTATCTTAGATCTTCTATTTGGGCCTCCATAAGACTGATTATGGCAGATTTGTACTCGGATAGTATTTGGCTTATTGGAAGGCATTCCAAGGTGAAATTTTGGAGTGATAATTGGTTGGGACATCCTCTTATTTCTATTCTTAATTTGAATAATTTTGTTTGGGATCCAGATATTCTTGTGCATCATTTCTTAGATAACACGGGAAAATGATTATTGACAAGGGAATTTAAGGTTCGTTTTCCAGTGGTGGCCAAGAAAATTGAGGAAATTAAAGTGTCGGCTTAGGAGGTTGATCGTTTGGTTTGGAAATATTCAAAATCTGGGACTGTTGTTTGCAAGGATGTGTATTCTCATTTCCATTCTTCTTCGATAGCTAGTGGTTGGGAACAATATCTTTGGAAATCCTTTATTCCCCCTTCTCGGAGTATTTTTTGTTGGCATTTATTTTTACGACGTCTTCCAGTTGATTCAGCTTTGATGAGGAGAGGTATTACTACAGTGTCTCGGTGTTAACTTTGTAAAGCTGCGGGGGAGGATCTGGACCATCTTTTTCTGCATTGCAGTTATGCTTCAGCCGTGTGGAACCATATTGGTAAATTGTTTGAAACAAAGGTGCATACTACAGGTTCAATTTTAGATTTGTTTATGGTAGCTTGTAGTATGAATTGGAGCCCTTAGATTTTAAATTTGTGGATTGTTGGGATTGTTTTTGGATTTAATACGATTTGGTTTGCAAGAAATCGAATTTTGTATGCAAGGGATTTTATTCCGATCCCAAAGGCTATCTCCTTTATATCGGGTGCAATTAAATTTGCAAATTTGAAGCAAACGGGTAAAGTTTATAATTCTGCTAAGGATTTGGTTATTGCTCGTCTGCTTGGTGTTGAGCCTTTTTTTCCCAAGGCTCCAAAAATTATTTTGATTCTTTGGATTTTTCCATGGCCATATTGGATTAAAGTAAACACAGATAGGACAGCTTTGGGTAGCCCGGGTTTAGCAAGAGGATGAGGAGTTTTTAGAAATTGTAGAGGGTTTGTTATATGTTGTTTTGCTGTGCCGTTTGGTGATCTTTGTGCTTTTGAAGCGGAGTTGTTGGTTGTTATGCATGCACTAAAATCTGTAAAAGTTAGAGCTTGGAATCATATTTGGTTGGAAAGTGGTTATATTTATATGGTGAAGCTTTTAACGACTCGTTCTGACAAAGTTCCTTGGAGATTTCAGTCACGTTGGTTCTTATGCTTGGACTTTATTGCTGGTATTCAGTTTCAGGTGTCACATATTTACAGAAAGGGTAATAGAGTGGCAGATATTCATGCACTGGGAATCTCTCAAGCAACATGGTGGCTGTCTATTTCGCATTTTTGTGCTTCAGCTTATCATGATGATTTATCTAGTCAAGAAGCTTATAGATTTGCTTAGGATAGTTATTCATGTCTGTTTTAGCTGGTTATACGTTAGCGGTTAATTTTGCTTTGCTTATTGTATTGTGATTTTTGGATTTAATTTTTTTTTTTAATATGCTTGTTCAATTTTGAATGGAGAGTACCAACCTAGTTGGGATGCCTATTTTCTAAGCTTTTCAAGTAAATTATTATATTATTATTATTATTATTATTATTATTATATGTTGTTGCTCCGAAAACTATGCATGTTTTGTTCCAGCGGAACAGCTCAGTGGAAGCTTTGCACAATTATTATTATTTTTGTATTTTTTTCCCTTTTTAATGGTATGGATATGATCCATACTTCGCTACAAAGGTATATGTCATAATGTACTAAATGAGTAATTAATGACGAAGCTGTGAATTAGCTTAATGCTTTTTATTTTATTTTCTATTTTTGGTAATAAAGTGAATGGCTTAATGCTTGATATGATTTGAGTAGTGACGGAATGCCCTTCCATACAAGTGATGGTGAAAGAGTAGTAGTCCCCACACTGTCTAGTGCCACAGCACTGCTTGCTGTCGGAGCTTATAATTTTATTTTATTTTATTTTTAGTTTAAATGTGCTTTATTATGCTATAAAATTGAATTAAATTGATAAATTTTATAAATTTAGAAATTACGTCCATATCAAATTATTTTAAAAATTATTTTATTTTTAATTCTAAAAAAAATAAAAAAAATTATAAAAAAATTATAAATTTTTTTTTTCATATTTTTAAATTTTTGGTATAATAAAAAAAATTTGAGATCATGTGTTATGTATGTAAACTTTTAAATCAATGGAATTTTACAATTTAAAAATAAAAACACAAATTAATTATAAAACTTCAAAAAATACTTTAAACTTTTATTTTCTTTTAAAATTTAGTTAAAAATAAGATTCTAGAAAGCTTTTTTTTGAGATTCTAAAATGCTTATCTATGAAGAATTGGACAAATATTAAATTCCCCCAACCCATTAGTTGTTTGACATCGATCAAGCAACTGTGTGTACAATGAATGCTGATGCCGACAATTAATATTTCTTATCTTCAAGATGAATTGTTTCTTTTAATTGATGATAATCAATGATTTTATTTTTTTCTTTTGTTATTATTGGTGGCCATTCCGGAAAAATTTAACATCCATGTTGAGATATAATCGTTTTTTCTTATGGCTTCTTTTTATATTAAATTTTCATTTAAAAATAAAAAATAAATTCAATTCAATTCAATTAATGAGTGCCATCGATAATGATTACTAACTCCAATGTGGTTATTAATATATTCCTAGTAATTTTGGTTATTAAACACATACAAATCGGTTATCAGTAACTTATCTAAAAGCAGTAGCCGTCATTTGTAGGAATGTGGTTGTCTAGTAGCATCTCTTGATTATTTGAACGTTCCAAAGCTCTATAGGCCACTAGAATAATCAAGCAATGTATACCTATCCTTTTCTCTCTTGATTCATTTTGATTTGTGAAGAGCTACTTACTAATCAATTACGTATGAATTGGCAATTTAAAACTGTTTAACTCATTAATACAAAACTTATACTAAAAATGTTAAAGGATAAATTTTATAAACCTACTCACTAGATCTTTTATTTCTTTATATTTTATTTCCAACAAATGGCATCCATTTTTAATTATTGCAAATACCCCCTTTGAGTTTTAATTTAACTCTGCGCTAACTAAGTACGGTTAAAAAATTAAAATACTTTTAGTAAGTGACAGCAAGGTGTTTTTTTTTTTCAATGAAAAATAATGGTAGCTGAAACTTAAAAGTAATTAAAAAGAAAATTAAAGGCAAAATGCGGTTTCATCGTCCCCGTAAAACTTGTAATTTGATCCTAAACTGGTACAGTTACAATGACTAGAGCCTAAAGGCAGTAAGGAATTAACATCATGTTTGATATTGTAATTTAGTTTAGGATTAAATGCAACTTTTTAATTATATATGTATAGATATATATTCTTGAGGAGTACAAATTAGTATGTTCACTGAAATTGTGCCAATAAAAGAGAGGTGAATATAAGAGGATGACGAGGGCCACAAAGTCTGAAAGACTATAACGTGAATTATGGGGCGACGCTAAGCCAACGTCCCAGTGCGCCACTGACCTTATAAATTGACCTCTCGGAAGGAAGACATGAAGAGTGTAGAGAAAGGGAAAGAAAGTACATATAATTAAATTGGAGTTTAATTGCAAAATATCAAATGGAGGCGGTGCATCCATACCCCACACCCACGCTCATTTAAGTTTGTCTACTCAAATTCAGAATTTATTGTCAGTTAGACATACCAGTGTGTAGTATCCTATGGCCCCGTTTGGTACACCGGATAAGGGGGGATTGGATTTCAAAATCTAGTTCCCTCCCTTATCAAGTGTTTGGTGATGGCCAAGGAACCGGATTTCTATATCCTGTTACCAAATCCAATCTCCCCTTTTCACTTAACTTCTAATCCCCTTGGGGGGGGGGGGGGGGGGGNGGGGGGGGGGGGATTACTCAAGCTGGACTAGGATTTGGCAAACTCGTGTGCGTCTTCTCTTGCTTGCTTGCCCTAACTCGTCACCGAAACCATCACCTCAACACCACCTCTGGTCACCGACACCGATGCCGCAGCACCACTCTCCGGTGAGTCTTCCTTTCCACTTATGGATTTAGCAAATCAGATTTTCTTTTTTCTTCATTTTCACGGGATTAGCTGGACTCAAGGGTTGCAGACTCTTCACGAGATTAGCTGGACTCGGGGGTTGCAGACCACTCTCAGGTGAGTCTTCGTTTCGTTGCTTTGCTTCAATATTTCGTCGCTGACACCGTCGCCACTTGTTGCCCTATTTGATCTTCAGTGCTCAACAAGGTAAATTCTCTAAATCTAATGCATATGTTTGACGTTCTATTGAGGCAAGGTATGTTGAATACATTGAAAATTTTTTTTTATTTGCTGTGATGAATTTTTTGGTTTTTGTTGTGCTCTGCTTGTGAGAGGGGAGGGGGGATTATGGTCTGGGTTGGTGTAGAAATTACAGGTCTGCTTGTGAGAGGGGAGGGGGAGTTGTGGTCGGGGTTGGTGTAGAAAATTGCAGGGTTTAGGGTGTTTATTAAATAAGTATAAATAAAGGCAATATATTTGTGTGTTTAAGAGAAATGTAAATTGCCATGTCTTATCTTGGGTGTTTCATTTTTTCCTGAGAAAATGGATTTATCTGAAATAGACTACAAACTCAAAAAGGTAGAATACAAGCAGTGGAGGCCATCTTTTTAACTTGTAAACCCATATAACATGCCTTTCAGCAGACATTAACATTAAGCTTTGTTTATCAGGCAGTGCAAAGTTACTCCAAAGTTCTCTATTATAAACTTGTTTTCAAAAATCAATACTGACAATGCTCTCACATAAGTAGCTGCACTTCTAAATTCAAAAGGTTGCACTGTAAAAAATCAATTTCTAATCAATAATCGGATACAAATTTGTATTAAATTATGTTTAATATTTACTAAATGATATAATATTATGTTTCAACAAGTTTTATAATTAGAAATATATTCTAATATATTTTATATATCATATTTATTTAAATTGACAATTAAAATTGCATTTTAATTTATAATTTATAAAATATAAATATAAAAATATTAAAATATAATTTAGTCCAGTCCGAGACTGCACCAAACACAGTATATCAAATCCAATCCGATCCAATCCTGCCAGCTATATCCGATCAAATCCGATCCTACGTACCCAACGGATCCTATATGATATTATTCATGTTAAAATATTTTATAAATTCAGATAAAATGTAATTTTTTATAAACGTAATTTATTGAGTTTTAATTTATTGGCATTTTTGTAAATTCAGATAAGATGTATGATACCCAGTTTTACTATTATTATTTTTTTAATTTTTTTTTGTACACGTAATTTACACGGAGTTTTAATTTAGAGCATCTCCAATGGGATGTGAATTGCTAAAATTAACATGCCACATAAGTAAATATGGACATTGTTTTGAAAAAATACTCTCAAATGGTAATGTTTAAAATGGATGTCAAGCTGACGTGGTCTAGACATTGTCAATGAGAATATCTACTTCTGGAAGCTATGTCAAACATTGTCAAGTTGCCTAAAAAGTAAAATTTACCTTAAAAATCTAATTTGTTCACAAATTAAAAATACTTAATAAAATATATAATTAATTAATAACCATAAATAATATTTGTTCACATTACCATTGGAGAATAATTTTTAAATTGAATGTGCATTTATGCCACGTAAATTTAGACAGTGTCTATTTCTACGCCACATATATACAATCGACATTCACCATTAGAGATGCTCTTATAAGTTTAGGTAAGATGTAATTTTTTATTTTTTATAATTTCGCTTCCAAGTTAATCTCCATAAATAAATTGATTCCATCACTCATTTATTTATATGTATATATAGTATTAAATTCTTTTTAGTAACATGGATAGAAAAAGCAAAGTTTAAATATTTATTTTAAGATAGTTTTTTATTATTTTTTTTAATTATGTAACATTAATTGTCTTTAACTGCTTACTGAATTTGCCTATATAAACAGATAAACATATTACTTATAGAATTCAAGCCTCGAACTTGGTGGTAACCCAGTGCTAGTTAGGTAGAGTACTGGAAATCACCCTCACAAAATTACTCTCTCCCTTAATGGCTTCCCAAATTCACCAGCTTCATTTCCTCCTTGTTCCTCTCATGTCCCAAAGCCACCTTATCCCCTTCATGGACATGGCTAAACTTGTAGCCAACCGCGGCGTAGTTGTCACCATTGTCCTCACGCCCCTCAACGCCGTCCGATTCAACCAGATTCTCTCTTACTCCGAAGCCTTAAACCTTCAAATCGAATTTCTTTCACTGAGTTTTCCTGGCCAAGAAGTTGGTCTTCCCGAAGGATGCGAGAATTTGGACACCCTCCCTTCTCTGGATTTAACATCAAAATTTTTCGTAGCGAGCAATATGCTACAGGACCCACTTGAGAAATGGCTCGAAGAAGAAGCAGAACCAAGGCCTCACTGCGTCGTAGCAGATTTCTGCCTTCCTTGGACAGCAAATGTTGCCGACAAGTTCAAAATCCCAAGGGTTCTCTTCCACACAATCTCTTGCTTCACTCTCGTATGCTCTCACAACCTCACTCATTCTGACGTCGTCGACAATGCCACGTCAGATTCAGAGCCATTTCTGGTGCCTAACATGCCAGATAGAATCGAATTCACCGGGGCTCAGCTACCTCAAACGCAGAGGAGAAAAAATTACAGCTCAGGCGACTTGGGAAATCTCATCGACCAATTTAAACTGGCCGAGGCTACTGCAGAGGGCATTTTGGTCAATAGCTTCCAAGAGCTGGAGGCAGAGTACGTCAAGGAGTATCAGAAAAATGTGAGGAATGTCTGGTGCATCGGACCGGTTTCCATGTCTAAAAAGGTAATTACATCAGATTGCGAATCCGGCAATGATGGTGAAAAGGATTACTGTTTGAAGTGGCTCGATTCGAAGAAACCGAAATCTGTAATCTACGCATGTTTTGGTAGCCTCTGCCAGATGTCGGCTTCCCAATTGAAAGAGCTAGCTTTGGGATTGGAATCTTCCAACCGTCCATTCATTTGGGTGATTAGGAGAGGAGACTATTTGGCAGAGGTAGAGGAATGGCTCGTTGAAGAAAGCTTCGAAGACAGAGTCAGAAGCAGAGGTCTGATCGTACGAGGTTGGGCACCGCAGGTGTTGATACTGTCCCATCCTTCGACGGGAGGATTCTTAACGCACTGCGGATGGAATTCAACGTTAGAAGGAGTAAGTGCCGGTTTGCCTATGATAGCTTGGCCTATGTTTGCGGAGCAATTCTTCAATGAGAAGGTAATTGTGCAAATTTTGAAGACCAGTGTTGGGGTTGGAGTGCGGGGAATTAGGGAGCGTCTTGGAGAGGGAGACAATTTGGTAAAGAAGGAGAATATAAAGAAAGCCATTGATGAGCTGATGGACGAAGGCGAAGAAGGGGAAGAGAGAAGACAAAGAGCTTCGAAGCTAGGTGAGATGGCTAAGACTGCGGTTGAAGAAGGAGGTTCGTCTTACTCGAATATGACACTGTTTATACAGCATGTAATTGAGCAAGTGGTGAGTCGTGCATCGGCTGTTGATCAAATTGTGAGCAGAGAAGCTATGGATTCCATGCATTTTGATATCATGTCTGCTTTGAATGCAGTTAGCAATTAGGAGAACGTTGGTGTTGTATTAATTTCTCATATTAATCAATAATAATATATAATTAAACAGTAAAAGTGTGTAGTGACAGATCGATATTTTATTCAAGTTTTATTTATTAGCTGTCAGCCATATATATGAATATCAGAAGCTAAAAAACACAATATTTATGAAAGTCGGCAATTGTCTACGTCAATATCTATAAGTTTGTTATAGACAATATCTATCACTCAATCTCACACATAAAATACAAAAGAAAAGCTAGAAAGCTTTCTTTGTCAATACACACAAACTCTAACCCTAGAACACAAAATTGAGGAATGAGAAGATACATGAACAATTACAACGCCTCAACACAAACAGTAACACTCTGATCATCGCAACTCTAGAGAAAGAGATGAATGTATATGAGAATCACGTCATGCTTCAGTCATATGCCGCAACTCGGGCTTAAAATGCATGAGTCTGAACAAGGCAGATCACAGAGATAGAAATTGGGCCAACAATAAACACAAGATTGCAAAACAGAATATAAATACCAATATACAAAACGACACAACTTTGAATATAGGAATAAATGTGAATAAATATAACAAAATGGCATTTCGAAATAGTTGCATAAATGGTTTATAAAGTTTTACAAATAGTTTCGTATAAGTTTATAACTACTACAAGGAGCGAGCCGTGCGCACTTCAAACAACTAATATATAATAGTTGGTATTTGGACTTTTTTCGCATCAATTAATTTTCTAATTCTTAATTTTCCTTTTTCCTTTTTTCTTTTTTGTTTAAATCTTTAGAAATTCTCGTGTTTAATTCTAACCAAAGAGAAATTCTAACCCAATAATTGGAACATGAAATGTGAAAACAGAAGGACAAATAACAGAAATTCCATATCTTTCCCAAAAACAAAAGAAAGCAAAATTTAGTAGGACTTCTAGTCTTCTTTCTTTTCTATTCTTTCTTTTCTGTCCTCTCCTTATTTTTAGTTTTCCACAATTTTTATAGCTAAATAACAAAAACTACAATGTTGAATGAAATTTCTTTTTGTTTTCTCTGGTGGATTCTAATCTCCTAGCTAGGAGAATCCAAATTCTAGTGGAGTATGACTATATAACCATCTTCAATGACCAACAATTTATCTTGTTTTGTTTTGCATATTCTAGTGGTAAAATTGGATGCAGAAGCACAACTGGAGAGGTGCAGAAAGAAGGTTAGCATCATCCAGAAAGTTCTGATCCATAACAGTCAACCTCAACATGCAAGAACAAATCAAGGCTTATGTAGGCTCTTACATCATTCTATTTAATTGCAGCAACCGATCTGAATTATGTGGTCACATAATTTCCACATGGGATACAACATATTGCCAATTTTGTTCACTCCTGCCCCTTGGTTATTCTTAAACTTGCTTACTTCTTCATACGGAAATCTTTAAAATTTTCTAATATTTTATGATGCAATTTTCAGCATATGCCAATTGCAAGGGTTTCAAGCAAGAGTTAAATTTAATTACGCAATACAATTTATTTTTTCAAAATAACAAATACGATAGAAAAATTTGAATTGATCGAGTATATATAGGATGTTCTATTCTCATAATAGCTTATACAATTACTATATTCTACAATTACTCGACTCTTACGGTTTTGAAAAGAAAAATGGTTAAAAATTATCATACATGCAAGTTTAGTTTTTAAGTTTAAAGAATTTATTTGTTGTTTTAATTTAAAATTGAGGCATAACTCTCAAAGTGACACAGAATAGTATATTTGGTTCCTCCTAAAGAAATTATCATTTTCAAATTCAGTTGTTTTATAGTTCTGTTGGACAGCTCAATTGACAATGTCCACTAGTGAAAAATTTAAGACGGGTGTATCCAATCAAGACTTTTAAAAAATATTATAGATTTTTTTTAATTATAGACTTTAATATACTTTTTTAGACTTTATAAATGTATGGATGACTATTATAAACTTTTTTTAATGACTTTCATAAATTTTTAATGACTTTTATAAACCTTTTTTAATGACTTTTATAAAAAAAATTTATTTTTACTACTCAAGATTTATAAGTATTTCATATCTCTCTTTTCAATTGCAATAACTTAATCATTGTCCTGAAGCCTATTACCCTTCTATGTTGGCTACAGAATATATACATGCATACTTAGGTGGGTATATTCAATTAGGACTTTAAAAGACTTTTTTAAATCACAGATTTTATAACTGTATAATTATATTTTTTACATCAATAAAATATATTTTTAAAAGAATAAAAATATTAAATACCTCAATAAAAAAAATTATTTCGAAAATTATTTACCGAAATTCAATATTATTTTTATTTTTTAGTATTTAAAAATATATTAGATATTATACTTTTCATATTTAGAAAAAGTAAACGAACATAAGAAAAAA